>CAAE01014528.1:564200-613236 GCA_000180735.1 Tetraodon nigroviridis | reverse complement strand
GTTAAAATGAGTCGCAAATGAACCTGAAGATGATGGCTGTGCTCGTATAGCTAAGCGCTAACTTGGGTAATTATCAAATGTCTGTGGTGTTAGTGAAAACAAAATGATTTGGATTATGTTCCAGGTGATTTCTGTGTTCCTAGGTAACAAATGGTGCAGTGTTCTCAGTATTTGCTTTCTTTGAAGGCAAGTTTATTTGTTTTTTTTTTTCCATCGGCACCAACAAGAACATGGAGCGATGAAGAAGAGATGAAGGCAGATGTAAGCAAACGCTTTAAAATACCTTAAAAAGCTTTGATGTAATGAATGTAAACACTTCCGCTGCTTTACTGGGTTTTTCAGTAAAGACCTGAGCTCGAGTATGTCAGTAAATGATTTATTTACAACATCTGCCAGTGACGGTAAAGAACGACACGTCGTTTTAGAAATGACAAGAGTAAAGTCAAAAATGTGGTATACATATACATCTATGTATGTATATTCAGTACTGTGCTGCCTTATTGAAGAAAATGTTCTGTGTAATAAATCAGTACTAATATTTAAAATGTGTTTTTTTTTCCAGTTGAATAAAATCTGACCAGTTACAGTTTCAGTGGGTCACCGAGGCTGGACTGGTTTTTAGTGGGTCAGAAGTGAGAGAGACTGGTTTAGGCGTTACAGCGAGGCCAAATGAACTGGTTATAGTGGGACAGTGTGCACTGGTCGCTGGTGTGCACACCCCACCTTTATTTTACATCTATAGAAATACACTTGTATATGTGTGTGTTGGTCCAAAAAACAATTTACCTTCTAACTATATTTAATATTCAGGATGTTACAATATTGTAGGTGGTAAAATATGTGATTTTTTTTTTCCCCCCAGATATTTCAGAGTCAAGTTTGTGGCGAGAAAAAAACAAGCTGAGGAGTGGAACCGTGTAAATTAAACTTTATTGTATAATAGCTCAAAATAGAATTTAACACAATCACTTTTAGATCACTCGCACTGAAAGGGGATGTTAGACGGGATAGGAATACTGCACATGTTCTGCAGGGAGGAGGAACACTAGAAGCTAAGCGAGAAGGTTCACATCGATGCAGCGACTGCGTTGGTATGGGTTTTTCAGCGTGGAAAACGTTTGTCTGAGGAACATATAGAGAGGAAATATGACTATCCCGGAGTTCCGTATCTGTCTCTTTTCTTTCGTTTCAGTCCAGTGTTTGTTCCTCTTGGAGCTGCTTGCGTATGATTGTCCAGTTTTCGTTCCCTGGAGAGGATTTAGGCATTCTTTACATTACAACTCAACATGTACCAATGGCAATATATACGTTATATAAAATAAATACAAATCTCTTTCCACAGAACA
The DNA here is from genome assembly GCA_000180735.1 of Tetraodon nigroviridis. Lineage (NCBI taxonomy): Eukaryota > Metazoa > Chordata > Actinopteri > Tetraodontiformes > Tetraodontidae > Tetraodon > Tetraodon nigroviridis. Next base: position 611,890 of record CAAE01014528.1, on the reverse strand, counting down.
CCACTGCACTGAGATATGACTCCACTCTTCTGTGTGTGTGTGTGTGTGTGTGTGTGTGTGTGTGTGTGTGTGTGTGTGTGTTGGGCTGGGGTTGGTTGGAGTGTTGCGGTTCTTCTCTTGACCTGTATACATTTCTCAGCAGTCCATACGTAGCAGCAGTTTCTCACTCTGCTTTGGCCGATTTTCGCTCTCTTTTGAAAACTGATCAGGGATCAGAGATTTGGGATGTTTTATTCCCCGGAGGAGGCCGCCGCTGCCGCGCCGTCCGTCTGCGGGATCGGCGTCCCAGCCCTGGGTCGCCAGCAGCAGCAGGATGAGCGCCAGGAGCAGGAGGGTCACGGCGGTGGAGGTCAGGTCGGGACTCAGCTGCAGGCTGGTCGGCGGCTCCGGCGCCTCCTTTGTCCTGAACGAGACACATTCAGTCTTTCTGGTCTCTCTGGACCTCCGGCCGGCACGCTTGGACCCCTCGCCTATCCCTAAATGCAGACATACGCGGTAAAAGGTCTTTGCCTGCAGGTGGGTCAGGTTGAAGCTCTGCGTGCCGGCCAGGATGCGCGTCATGTACGTCGGCTTGTGCGCGTTTGCGTCCACGATTTGCCAGGAGAGGCGAGTGGAGGGCAGGTTGTTGCTGCTCTGCCAGGACAAGATGGCGTAGCGGGGCCCCACCTCCCTCACCTCCATCCTGGTGCCCACTTTCAGTGATGGATCTTCCTTCTTGCCGGCAGCCGCCGCCCTCTTTCCCTTTCTGTCTCTGGCGTGAACGCCCACGGTGACGCTGCGTGTGTCTGCTCCCAGCGCGTTCTCAGCGATGCAGGTGTAGAGTCCCGCCTCACCCATGGTGACTCGATCCACCTCCAGAGTTCCATCAGGCAGCAGCTCATACTGTGGGGACCGGGCCCACGGAGCGCGCTCTGGATTGTTCCTGGAGACGGACGTCTGGTTGGTTCCCTCCGGTCCGTCGTTGGATGCGTGCGGGACGGGACCGAGTCTGACGCCCGAAGGGGTCACCCAGTAGATTTTTGGTTGCGGTTCTGCCAGAGCTCTACAGTGCAGCAGCAGCTTCCCACCTTCTCTTACATTAACGTAGAAGGGTAGATAGCCAGGCGGGATGACGGGGAGGCAGGAAGCCGACATCTCTCCGGAGGACACCTCCCTCACCCGGCGCCCTCTGAGCTCCGGAGGTTCAGAGCACAGTGTGGCCTGAGGTTGGATCAAACGCACCATCCGAGGCGCCGGCGGGTTGGTCTGCGAATCTTCTCTGTGGAGGTGAGGGACCTCGTCAGGAGCCCAGCGGAACAGGCAGTCGCATCGCAGAGGGTTGGAGTGTAAGCTCACCTCCTGGAGGCTCGGCAGGGAGAGCATGGTGCGCTGGTGCAGGGCCATCAGGGAGTTGGAGTTGAGCATCAGGCTCTCCAGCCTACTCAGCTGCAGGAACGCCTCTGGGTGGATGTAGGACAGGCGTGGGTTGTTGGTGATCTCCAGCTTGGTGAGCTCTGGAAGATTGGCCAGGGCAGCCTTCTCAATCGACACCAGCTCCTCCATGTTGTTCAGACCGAGCTCCTTGAGGTGGATCATGTTTTGGAAATCTCCCGTCTTGATCAATTTGATGAGGTTCTTGTTAAGGTCGAGGAACTTTAGTCCCGGTACTGTCCTAAGGGCCTGGGTGGGAACTTTTGTTAGAAGGTTCTCGTAGAAGGAGAGACTCTCCAAGCTTTCCAGGCCCTCCAGTGCTTTTTCCTCCAAGCTTCTGAGCCCCATCCCCCCGAGCACAAGGCTCCGGAGGGATTTAAGGGTCGAGAAGCCTCGCTCTGGTAGGACCTCCACAGGGTTCCCTCCAAGCATGAGAACCTCCAAGTGAGGCAACGCCCTGAACCATCGAGGGTCGACCGTGGAAAGCCTGTTGTTGTTGATGTGCAGACGCAATAGCGAGTCAAGACCAGCGAAAGCTCCGGGTGCTATTGAACGCAAGTTATTGTGGTTGAGAAACAGTTCCTGCAAATTTGGCAGTGAGGAGAAGGAGGCGTTGGGGAGGTGGCCCAGATGATTTTCCTCCAGGTGGAGAGAGAGCAGAGCAGGTAAGGTGGAGTTCTGGGTAACCGATCGGACATGGCTGAAGCGGTTCTGCGAAACGTCAAGGTCGGTGAGGTTGGGGAGCCCGTGCAGCAACGAGGCGTCGAGCTCGGACAGCAGGTTGCTCTGCAGGCGGAGGGTGTGTGTGGCTACAGGTATGGGTGCCGGGAGCCTGGCCAGCAGCAGGTCGTTGCAGTCCACGGTGGGGGCTTCATGGTAGACCGAGTCGAAGGAGAACCAGGGTTTGATCTGACACACACACCGCGACGGGCAGAGCACGTGCCACGGCAGCGCGTGAGGCAGCGAGCGCACCACAGCTGGCACGCACGCGCCCACAAAGAGACACAGGAGACAGTGTGAAAACATGAATGCTGGCCTCATAATCCTGGCCGGAGTCAATCAAGGTCACAAAGAGTCTGCTAGAAAGGTGCAGGACGATTCATCCGGACTGGGTTCGCGGTGCTGACAGTTTCAAGGTGCGAGTGCAGACAGCGAAAGGTTGTGTCGCCGCTTCAGAGTCATCCTTCGGTGGTTACGATTCTGACAAATGGCTTCTGATGCACGTGACAGTCTGATGTTCCTTCCTGGTCCCGGCACAATGGCCGCCTTCTCGTCTCATAGCCTGGTCGCCGGTAGCGGACTCGTGGGTTGCAGCATGGCGGCTCACTGTTTTCCCAGAAGAAAGGAGAAAAAAATGAATAAAATATAGAAAAAAATATGAAAAGATTAAGAAAGGAGAGCATTCAGATATGGGAACTTTGATGTTATCGGGTTTTTTAGCCTAGAGAAGAACTGACTACACAGAAGAGTGATGAAATCATGTAGCGGCTAAATATTTCATGTCGGTACTTCTCATTCAGCGCCCGTCGGGGCGTTCTCCTTCGCCCCCTTTGGTCTTTTGCACTATTAGTGCTTAAAGTGCTCACGCCTTCGTCACCTTTTTGTCTGGTACAATCAGGCGTCGTTTCGTCTCCCGTTTGTACGCATTCCAGCTCCTGTTTTCAAATGTCACTCATCCCGTTATTCAGCTCTAATCAATCTCCGATGTTTTCTGAGTTTTACAGGTGAACCGAGAAGTTATATAAATGAGATTCGGCCTCGGAACGGCCAAGAAGTTGCATTCCAACAGTTTTTTTCACACGCTGGTAAGAATAAAACAATTTGTTGGCCGTATTTGGGTTGTATTATGTGATACTGGTATTGCACAGAAGCAGTGCCAGGCTTACTGCAGAGTTGCCATGGAAACAAATCTTCCAGCCTTACTCGGTTTTCAATATTTTGAGGTTTGCTTAGGAATTGAGTTTCGGGTCCAAATGAATGATGATGTGATATTGAATGTGGAAAAAAAACCTGTCGCCTCTGAGGCGGCTAAACTGGGTCTCCGGCAGCTCACGCGGCCAAAAAAGCAGCTCCATTTTCTGCAGAAATGCCTCCCGTCACTCACACACTCCTTCCATTTGCAGCTATGATAGAATTTTGCCACTGAGGTCTGCAGCGGTGCAGGCTGGGAGGGAGAAAGTGTGGAGCCAGGACTGCCAAGTCCTCTCAAACACAAGAAGAAGAGACGAGTCCTTTCAGCTTGAGCAGACAAAAGCTATTTGCACAGATCTGGATGAATTAGACCAGCGGGACCAAGTCAGCACGCTGGGATCACATCGCCTCCTCCTCTCATGGCTGTGAATGTGTTTGTATTTGATTCTTTATAATCTAATCTCTTTTTAATCTGAGCCTCAGCTGAGATTTATTTGGTTTAGATTCCATTAGTAACGTTCAGAGGAGAGGAAGGCAGTCATGACTAAGGCTTCTTCTGTAGCAATCGCTCTTTTCTACCAGCTGTTGATCTCACTAAAACTCTGGGTTTGGCAGCTTCTGCGACGCAACCCCTTCGTTCCCGTCACCGCTCGGCTGCCAACTTCTCTGACTTCTGACCCTGAAATGACCCAAACCTGCATCTGTGCAAATGTCCGCCCTCCTCCCCTTGTTAGCCTCATTTAGTCTCCAGGGCTGTGTGTTGATCCACGGCTCCTCCACACGCTCACACACGCCAGCGTTTTGTCGAGCAACTTACAGTTTGCTCAGACGTCAGTCAGCCTAATTATGCAGCATTGATTAGCTTTGCTTTGGCTTTCTTGACAGTTTGTCGATGATGCGAGCGTCTCACTTCATTCCCGATTAATGACACCTAATTAGAGCCCTAAGAAACAGAAAACTGGCGTCAACTCTCTCATTAATTCCACAACTTGCGTTTTGTCTTTAATTGTGCGACCGATTCACACAGTTCATTCATCTTTGCCTTGAAGCTGTTCGTCCTTGCTGGGATTTAGGAAATGTTCACAAGTGAAACAGGAAAGGACATTAAAGACGTCAGGTAACAAACCCAACGGTGCCTGTTTGCTGTCCTTTAACTATCAAGGAAAGAGAGGAGACATTTTAGGATGTGGGGGATGAAGAGAGAGAGAGAGAGAGAGAGGGAGGAGGTATGGAAGAGGAGCACCTGTCTTAAAGGTCTCTTTTCCTAAGGTGTGTTCCTGGGCTGTTTTGCAACAGGGTGAAACGGAGAGAGGGAGGGATGAGTGCAGGAGAGCCACAAAAAACAGGACCATGTTCGGACTGCAGCATGCACCGATGAGCAGGAAGAGCACAGAGCTGCGATTGTGTGCATGTTTGTCTGAAAGAGTCCAGGGTTTCTTACCACAACTGGATCAGCTGCTACATCCTTCATCCCCCTCTCCTCGTCTGTGTGTGCTGTCGTTCTCCTGCCGCTGCTCTCAGTGATCGCATGGAGCTCTTGACATTCCTGAAATATCACTTCCCTAGCGCTCTCCTCTCTGAGCCGAAGAGGAGAGCTGCACATACAGGATCTCTCTCTCTCTCTCTCCCTCTCTCCCCCCTCATCTCCCTCCTTCCAGCTAAAATGGAGATGAGGTGTGCTCTGCAGTGGAGCTTCTGTCCCTCCATCTCTCCTCCTCACTCTGACTCTCCTCACAGAGGGAAATCACTTACATCGCTGACACTCTGCTACTTTTCCAGACCATAAACTCTCTCTGGCTTAAGCTGCATTCTGGCTTTGCACCTTTTCCAGAAAAAAAACAAAAAACGGTTTACTGTCGGTCGTTGAAAGAGGCCAAAGAAGACACCTTCGGGTTTGAAGGACCTGTCTGAGTTTGAGAAGAGCCAGACGCTCAGGTCAGAAGTTTTAGCAGTAAAATGATTAACTGTGTTTAATCAAGTTTTAAAGCCATTAACAATGAACCCACTAGCGAGCCACCATCTTATCTAGTGAAGAACCTTCTGAAATCCAGCCTAATCAGCCTTCTAACCTGATTTCCGAAGCGCTGCGGATGTTTCTGTGAGCAAAGGATAAAAACCCCCTAAAGGGTGAATTTAGGAGGAGACACAATGTGTGTTTTCTCCTCCCTGCTGACCAGTGAACCAAAACGAGGAATTTAAAAGAAGGCCGTTAATGAAGGCGGCGCGCTGCTAATGATGCTGCTCCTCCTGCAGTGAAACAGCAGCGTGCATGAGTCACACCAGAGTTGCGTGAAGGTGCGTTACTCTCAGACCAACACCACAAGTGCAGTCAGAACGCTGGAGTAGAACCCTGAAGTCAGCCTCTGCTTAGAAATCCTCACCTGTTTCTGACCTTTTAGAGTTTAGTTTTCCAAAAATCTGGAAGGTTTCGACTTCACTGCGTCATAAGTTGGTTATTTTTCAGCGTTTAAATGAGTTGTGTGACGTGAACGGTGAGCTGTAGGGTTGTGTTTCCTCTCCCTGCTGCTGCCTGAAAGGCCCAGGTGGTGAAGTAGCTGTGGTTCACCTTTACAGCGGCGCTGGAACGGAGGGATGGTGGGACGCGGCTGCATGTGACTGGTCAGACTGGGTCTCCCCCAGCTGGAGCCCAGAGTGACGGAGGGAGGCGTTCCTGGAGGAGCTCTCGCACTTGTCTTCAGTAGCTGAACTTTCTCTGTTCAGGCCGTTTCTGGTGCATATTTCTGCCAGTTTTGCAGCCTTTTCCTGCATTTTCTGCAGTTAACTTTCCTGGCTCTGGCCGCTCCGTGAACACTCCACATCTGTCCACATCTGATCTGTTCCCGGGAAAAACTGCTGCTCTTTAAAGTTGGAGTGACTTCACTAATGGCTTTCCTCTTCATTTGCTATATTTTTGTCCTCATTCGGAAGCCATCATCATCACACACACACACACACACACACACACACGCATGCACACACAGCCTGACTGAAAGGCAGCAAGGATAAGTGGTAGCTCAGTGAAAGAAAGAAAGAGAGGAGGTCACCATAGCAACACCGGGGGGTTGTCGCTTTTATTGGAGAAAGAAAATCAGCTCTGCCTATCTTTCATCTCTCCTCACTCGTTCAGTCCCTTTTCTGTCTCACCTCCTTCTTTTTCGCTCTGTTAATACGGTCTTTCAGGAGCCTGTGTCGGCTGCAAGAGGAGAAGTGAAATTTACAACCAACGCTGATGCAGAATTTCTGTTGGCACATTGATTTTGTTACGTTTGTTCTTGCTCCAAAGAAAAGAGGATGATGTGTTTGTCTTTTAACAGAATGCTGCTGCAGCGTGTGCAAAAAAGAGAGTGTGTTTTCATCGATTTTGGTGTCAATGTTACAATCCCTGAACCCACTCTGACACTGTTTTGGCATCAGAACGGGAACCAAAAACCAACACGGAGCAAAGGCAACAGTTAGACGCGCCTATGGGACGAGAAAGACACACTCAGAAACGCACAAACCTGGCATGCAACCATAGTAACGCAACATAAAACAGCAGAAGAGGTGAGTTACAGAGGAAGCAGCAAGGCTAATGGCTGCACGCCGTCCCTTCTCTGCTGCAGCGTCTGAATTCTGTTCACAGGTGGACGAGCTCAAGGACGAGGCTCCGACATCTCAGCCAGACCACTGTACATGGCACGAGTGTACACACACACACACACACACACACAAACACGGCCAAGAAAAAAAAAATGATTGAGAACTCGCTGCCATGGTGACAAGAACAGCAGCATGTAATCACGGCGGGGCTGTTGAGCTTCCTGCCGTTAGCGGGAGGAGAGAGTGCAGCCAAATAAACGCACTGTGCAGCGCTCACATCAGCACAATGTTCATATTTTGATCAAATTTGATTTGACTTGTTTAAATTGGGGGGAAAAAAAACCGCAGTCGTTATTGGAGCCACGATTAATTGTTCAGCTCGCTCACACCTGCTTCCCCGCAGCTGAGTGTGGACATAAATGCATCTTAATTGCGCCACTTGTGGCAGCTGCAGCAGAAGGCTGTACTTTCACCGCCATTTCCCCTGTCACGTGGTAAACCACGCACGGTCTGCGCAGACCTGCGCCAATGTTGTTGGGTTAGGTTACGTAACACGGTTACTTCAAGATCAAAGCCACTTGTCTTTGATCTTGGCCTGTCTGGAAGGTCAAAGTCCCTCCCGCTGCAGGAACGCCACCGAAGTGTAATAACCCCCCAGGGCCCGTTATTACCGCTCCCTGAACGCGTCATTAAGGTCACGGCTGCCACGTGCAGAAATGACTATCAACAGGTCGGTGTTACTCTTCCTGCTGCTTCGAATGCGAGGTCTCTACTGGGAACAACTTAAAGTGTCTTAAAAACACCCTTTGGCTTAAGCAGGTTAGTTCAGCAGAGGAAGAAGTGAAATAATCCCAAATAAAGTTTTTAGGTCCGTTAGAGGGAAGAAGCGTGTTCGGGCTATTTCCGCCCTCTTGTGGCCAAACTTGGAATTGCGGAAAAGCGCCGCGCTGTATATTTAAATTTTAAAATCTAATTAAATATTTTTTAAGAAATCCGAATCAATGAAATATTAAAATACAATATTACAATAACCAATATATCAGTTTAAAAGCACACTTACTTTATTGCTGAGATACGGAGGCAGAGACACTTAGATTAGTGCTCAAAGGACAAATTGTTTGCCCTGTGCCATTAAACGTTACAAAAAATAAATGATGTTAGATCTCTAATAAAAAAACGGGGCTCGAGTCGTTTGTTAAACTGTATTTAAAACCATTTAAAACCATTAAAACCAAAAACCAACAATAATAAAAAACAAACAAACAAAAAAACCCTGAATAATGCAACCGACACACGTCTGCACGTGCAGAAGCAGGAAATCAGATTAACAAATGTTAATAATCAGTCATATCAAAGGTTTCAAGGTATTCTGTGTTTTCACCACTAGGTAGAGCCAAAGCGGACGCACTAGTCATGGTTTCAGACCACACACACACACACACACACACACACACACACACACACACACACACACACTTATATCCTTTGTGTGTAAGCTACCAGCTCTTTGCTAGTGCACGTTCCCTTTTCTTGATCTTATCTGCTCAGATGCAGGTTTTACTTTTGCTGCGTGATGTTTTTGGTCTCTGCTTTTCTTCTGCTGCAACTTTCCGCTGAGTAACGTTCTCCTCGATTACCATCCAGGTAGGGATGCCACCTCTCACTCGGAGAGCACGTTGTCCTCAGACGCTGTAAAAAGCGCGGCAGCGTTAGCAACAGAAAAGGAGCCGCGGCGTCGAAGGCATCAATCCAAAGGTTCCCTACGCTCTGGGAGGCATCAGACCCACCTTCAAGAAGCTTCCTTCCGCTCGTGCCCACTTGTAGGCGGCCACGGCAGGAATCCACACGAGCACGGCTGCAACGATGCACCAGCCCAGAGCCAGGCCCCACGCTGGAAACGGGACCGTCCCGTAGCTAAGGGGGACAAAGGTTAGGATGGACCAGAGCAAGATCACCTAAACAAAACACAATTGGACATTAAGCAGTTTAGAAAAGCAAAAATTATATCTGCATTTAGCTGAAAAACGAATGATGGAGTTTTTGAAGAAAACAGATTTGAGGCTCCACCTACCACCAGGATGCCGGGACTAAAGAAATGCCAGCACGCTTTCCACCACAGCCAGAAGATGTAGCTCCTGTTCCCGACCATCATCTCAATGTCTTTAATCAAAGGATTCGCTCCTGGTGCGGCAGGAATAATGGAAAAGTGGATAAAAATCCCAGAAGCTCAGCACAGCTAACCAAGGAAGACAAACGACACACGTTTGGAATCTCTTTCACATGAAGACGGTCGTATTTACCATAGATGTAGATGAAGCCGAGGATCTCTGCCAGAGCCAAGACCAGCAGCAACCAGTTGGAAGAAAACATGTCCAGTAGTGTTATCCAGTAAATTCCTGCCTGTCACACACACACACACACACACACACACACACACACACACACACAAATACATATTCAGAGTTATAACATCAGTTGTCGTGTTGTTACTCTAGACAGGAAGTGTCGTACCTGTGTAATACACGGTAAAGCCAGGAGGAAGACGAGAGCACAAATGGCGACTGTGATCAAAGCACGTTTGGTTTCCAAGACTTCAGGGAAGGAATCACTGACGCAGGTGACGATCACTTCTACGCACCACAAGAGGACGAGTGAGCGCCAAGAATCTGGGGTTTTCAGGTGGGCAGATGTTCGCGCAGCGTCTCACCTATCAGAGTGAACTGGGAGTCCACGCTGATGACGATCAGCATGACGAAAAACAGAACGCACCATAAAGCAGAGATGGGCAGCTGGGTCAACGCCTCTGGATACACGATAAACGCGAGGCCGAAACCTGCACAAAGACGACAAGATGCCACACAAGGTTACCATACAAGGAGTGCTTATCTCTTCTCTTCAAGGTGTGCTTTTCTCATCATCTGACCTTCTTTCACCACTTTCTCAATAGGCCTTTTGTAGACGTGAGCCATGTGACCTAAAATGGAAAAGATGGCGACGCCTGCCAACACGCTGGTCCCTGTGAGGGGAGGAAGACGGACAGACGACAGCAAACCACAAAAGCAGAGAGCAAAGAGAATTTATCTTTAGAGAGTCAGAAATAGTTACATCTGTTACAATATAAAATGACGTCAGTTCTCTCACAAAGCTCATCGCCCCCTAGCGGCCCCTTTAAGTACTGCTCTGTCCTTCTACGCAAGGAAGACAAAACATCCATCCTTCAAAGATATTTCAGCAAATTAAGGGACAATCAGCCCCACAACTTTGACAACACCTTGAGGGGCGTAAATTTTAGTAGTTTTTGAAAAACCATACAGAGCTCCACCACAAATTATAGTCTTAATCACACCCAACTTTTCCTTTCACTGCAGTCATGGGACGGTTGTCTTTATGATGACACAGGAAAGGAAACATCATCTGGGAAAATATTTAATTTTGCAAGGCTCCGGCTCCCTCAAGATAAAGCTGCAGTCTGCAGTTTGAGAAAGATGATTGAGGAGAGGAGGGATGATGTTGGCTCTGCAGACGTGTTTCCTGATTTATCTTTATTTCCTTCTAAATTACTGTCTTCTGTTGCCGTCCTCAGGCTCAACACTGTTTCCCTGAAGATGAACCGGTCCTACCGTAACTGACGAAGACCACCACAACCGAGTCCAGGAATATGTTGGTGTGGAACTCGCTGTAGGAGGAGAGCGTGAACAGTCCTCCCATCCCGATGGATAAGGTGAAAAACGTCTGAGCGGCTGCATCATTCCAGACCTGGAACGGACACAGTTTTAACCTTACTGCCCTAACCTGCCCTATTTCTCCTCATTGTATGCTTTTCCACATACCTTTACCTCGGCCAGTTTAGACCAGTTGGACTTGGAACCAATAAAGAATTTGAGCCCCTCTCCAGCGCCCTCTAGCGTCACTCCCCTGACCAGCAAGATTAAAATCACCACGTACGGAAACGTGGCTGTGAAATACACAACCTGGAGAAGAGAAGAACACACTCATTCTCAGACTGTGGAACGCTATCATGGTAAACCTAATGTAGCGATGCTCGGGGGTGTGTTTAACAGCGTTTTAAATGTCGCTGGCGAGAAGCTGTTTACTTTTCCCGATGACTTGATGCCTCTGCTGAGGATCCCGGCGACCAGGACGGAGCTCAGCCCCAGACAGACGGCCAGGTGCCAGACCACCGGGCCTGTGTCATCCAGACCAGAGGATCTCTGCAGAACCACGTGGCTAAGAAGGAAAACACCCGTCAGTGTGTGTATTCCTGCTATGGATTTGCACCAGTGTGTGTTTCTTACTCCCAGTAATGCTCACTCGGGCTCTGCCCTGGAGGACAAGTGTGGTTGGCCACCAAAACACCGCTTACATTGCAAGAGGCTGGAAAAACAGCATTGATGCAGCGTCAGCATTTACGCGGATGCTTGATGCCGCAGACACGCGAGTACAAACACACCTGTAGATGCGCTGCTGCAGCCGGAGCAGGCGGCCCAGGGCAGAGGAGACTGGAAGGAGGCAAACAGGTAGTACAGGCTGTAGGCGATGATGACGTTGTAGTACACTGCCACCAGCATGCTCACCATGACCATAGAGAAGCCCACACCTGCCAGACAACACTCGCTTCGTCTCAAAAGCTTCAGGAAACGACGTCTTCCACAGATGTCAGGTGGAGGTGGAGCACGGTCGTGTGTTCCTTACCCTGCATTATTGGTACAGCTCTCCACACGTTAATGGAGCCCTGGCTACAAAACTGGCCGATGGCCGTCTCCAACGCAAACAAAGGAATTCCACAAAAAACCAACATCAGGAAACAGGGGAATGAGAAAAACCCCTGAAAAAAAGAAGGCCGTTAACCCGGGATCCAGCGCGTTTGAACAGGAACGTTCCCTGAGACCGCTCACCTCCACCGTTACTGTAGGCCAGCCACGGGAACTTCCAGATGTTTCCCAACCCGATGGCGAAGCCGACCATGGAGAGCATGTACTCCGCCCTGCTGGACCAATGGAGGCGCTCAGGGATCCTGCCGCCATCGTCACCACGAGCTTCCTGTTCAGAGGAGACCCAAACCAGGCCCAGGGTTTGCACCGGACCTTCTAACCAAGCTGAGAGATTCCCTCCTGGAGTTTTAAATTTGACTTGACATGAAATAAAAGATTAAACTCTAGTATGTCTAGAGTCTTCCTCTGACCAGCACGCACACACACACACACACACACACACACACACACACACTACATAGTCTGGCCAAACCAGTTTAAGTGCCGTATTTGCCAAGTATTTAAAACTATGCATATGTGTGTTTTTTTTAACAAGAAGACTCTTTTTCAACAGGTTCTAGATAACTTTGCTTCTGTCGTTGTGCTTTTACATAATCCAGGAACAATGAATGAATGTGTGAACGTGAGCACGCGTTTGGATTCATGTTTACATTCATAGCAACTGTTGCCACCTTGAAAAAAAAACAGATTTACACCTAAATTGTTGACTTTTAACAATATATGTGTGTGTGTCCTAGCGTATAAATGCCCCACTGACCTGATCCACGATCGGATCCTTGGAATCGCTGGAGCCTTTCATCAACATGCCTTTGAATCGGTTCATGACGAGCGTTTGATGAAGTGTCTGAGCAAAGTGTATTCAAAGCTAAATGTGTTTGTCAAATTAACAATTCAGCATAAATAAAGAGGCAGCCTGGTCCAATCGCCTCCTTTGGACCAGACTGCCTCTTTCTGGGAACAGCCAATCGATGCGGGAGGATGCTCTCTAAGCGCACAAGTACTGCAGCCCCAGTTCTGACCGTCTGCCGAGAAACTACAACTACGTGCACATTTTGGTTTGTACTCAACATTCAGAACCTTTTTTTTTTTTTTACCAATTATAACCCAACTGGCAGCAAGGGAACAAAAGTTCATTTATTTTCTGCATTTTTCATCACTAAATTAGTGGAGGACGGCAGGAAAGGCTTACAGGTTAAAAAAGTGTTTTACAATATCTTGAGGCATTTGAGTCAAAGTCACATGTTTAGCTTAATCAAATGAAAATTTCCTGTGCACACCCTGAGAAGACCAAAAAAGCTTTAGCAACAACGACGCAACTCGTATAACCTATATAACCTATAACTCGTATAACCTATATAACCTATAACTCGTATAACCTCGATGGCAATTAGGTCCTCTAATTATGCGTTAAATAAACACAATTCCAGCCCCTAAAAATCATTATCACTTATACAGAAGTATAAAACAGTAGAAATATAAATAACAAACAACTAAAAAAACAAGGACAAAAAAGACAAAAAAGATATAAGAGCATTTATCCATCTAATCAAATGTTGGACTTGATAAAATGGTCACAAATCTGTTAATCTCACAATGTTTCTAGCCTAATAATTACCTACAAACTGGTTTCCAGCTTGCTGTTTTCAATGTGTTGCTGATGCTGTTTTCGATTTAATCTGCTCTTGTGGATTTGGCGTTGGCTGCATCAGCAGCCATCACAGCCACAGGCCTGAGATCACCTCTAAGTCTACTTTCTCATTCCTCCTGCTTGGCTCTTTGGAGTACCGCTCTCCTCGGTGGACATCCAGGAAGGGACGCCAGTCTTCAGCTGGGGAGCACAACACCTTCAGGCGCTGAGGGAAGCAGAGGAGATACTTTTCTCTCTCATTTAGAACTTAAAATTCACAAGTTTTAATCACTTCAAAGGCCTCAAACCTCCCAAAGGTTTCCCTTTGCTCTCATCAGCTTGTAGCCTGCGATGGTGGGGACCCAGAGGAGGACGAAGGCTATCATGCACCAGCCCAGGGCCAAGCCCCAGCCTGGGAAGGGCGCTCCTCCGTAGGACGGAGAGGTGAAGGTCATCAAAGACCAGATCAGGATCACCTGGGAGAAGGTTCCACTCATAAATCCTGATCACCTGACATGTAGGAGCTTGGTACAACATCCACTTGGGCCAGGTTTATTTCCTTAGTATCTATTTTAATCAAAAACGCCCTCGTGTGGTTTTTGTGCCTGTTCTAAATTTGATTGCATGTAGAGCTTGTGGCACCTGGCAGTTATTTAATTTTTGTACTATTTTTTAGGAGTAAAGAAGTAAGGACGCAGAATTTCGTTAACGTCACACGTTTTACTCACCACTATGATGCAGGGACTGATGCAGAACCAACACGCTCTCCACCACAGCCAGAACAAGCAGCTCTTTTTCCCCAGCATCATTTCAATGTCTTCAATGAAGCGGTTCCCCCCTGCAGAGGCGTGAGGAGAGAACGTCACCGCTGCAGCCGCCGCTGCCATCGCCTCCAAGCAGCTGTGTTTACCGTAGATGTAGCAGACGCCGATAATCTCGAGGAGCGTCAAAAACAGCAGCACCCAGCTGGCGACAAACTGGTCGATGAGAGTCACCCAGTAGATTCCCGCCTGTTGACACACAGCCGGAGAGTGAAGAGGCTCACACCAGAGGAGGACTGAGCAGAAGATGAGCTGGACGTACCCTGGAGACACACGGGAGGCCCAGCAGATAGAGGACGAGGCAGGTTGGCACGGTCACCCAAATCCGTTTGTTGGACAAGAATTTTGGGAACGCATCGGTCAGGCAGGTGGTGAGCACCTCTACTGGTTACAGTCGCAGTTAGAACTGGGTTTGCAGCAGCGGTCTGGTGTGTATCAGCATGGGCGACAGGTAGAAGGCTCACCAATGCCTGTAAACTGGGAATCCAGCCCAACAGTCAAGAGCATGAAGAAGAACAAAATGGACCACAGCGGTGACACGGGAAGCTTAGAAAGAGCATCAGGATATGCAATGAAGGCCAAACCGAATCCTGCAAACACACGAGGGAAGAACCCCACAGCTTTAGACAACCCAGCCCACAGGCTGTTTGACAGACGTCCACATGCCTGGGAACTCGTCTACATGCAAGTCTGACCTTCCTTCACCACCTCTCCTACGGGCATTTGGTAGACATGAGCCATGTGACCCAGTATGGAGAATATGGCAAAGCCCGCTACGACGCTGGTACCTGCCATATGTTGAAAACACGACATTAATGCATAAAAAAGGGAAAGTTTACTTTTGCTGTTCTGACATCTGTGCCCCTCCTACCAGCATTCGTTAGCGTGACCACAAATGTGTCTTTGAACATGTTGTTGTGGAAGTTGTTGTAGGAGGAGAGAGTCATGACTCCACCCCAACCGATGGACAGAGAGTAGAAGGTCTGAGTAGCGGCATCTTTCCACACCTTTATGAAAAACAATAAATAAAAGTTGATGTGTAATTTCATGTAATAGTGTAATAGTATCTAACAGGGGGACAATTACCTGCACATCCAACACTTTGGTCAGATTAGACTGGGAACCGATGTAGAATTCTATACCGTCTCTGGCGCCCTCTAGCGTCGCACCTCTGATCAGCAGGATCAGAATCACCACGTAAGGAAACGTAGCTGTGAAATACACAACCTGCAGGGACAAAACCCCCGAATTATCCCGGTTTCATGTGGTTGTTGTTGTTGTTGTTGTTGTTGTTGTTGTTGATATTCTTTAAACATGTGAACAGTTCAATCATGGCGTTTACCAGGGTTGATTTTTTTTGGGGGGGGGAGTGAAACTAGGTCAACAACCCTGCCAACGACTTTTTTTTTTTTTTTTTTTTTTTTTTTTCTTCCCCTTCCCCTTCCTCCTGGTTTCCCGGTTCTTTTTGTGTTTTCGTTTCTTCCCCTCTTCCCCCCCCTGCCCCGCCTCTCGGTGCCCCCCCGCGCTTCGCCCCTCCTGCCCCCCCGGTTCTGTTTACCGCTCCGCCGTTCCGCACCCTTTTGAGAAGCGGCTTCTTTTTCTTTCCTTCCCCCTCCCGCTTCTCTTCCCCCAACTCGTCCCCCTTCTGGTCCCTCTGCGACCCTGGGGCCGCTTTCTTTGGGCTCCTTTCCGTTTGTCCGCCCCTCCCCCCTCTGTCCTGCTTTTGACCTCCTTTTCCCTCTGCCTTGATGCCCTTGATGAGAGCTGCACAGACCAGGATGGAGCTCAGCAGCAGACAGAGGGCCAGGTGCCAAACCACTGGCCCCGTCTCATCCAGCCCGGAGGATCGCTGCAGAGCCACACAGCTGCAAAGGAAAACACACCTGAAAACACCGGTGTGTTTGTGAGTGTTTAATTTGCGCTGGTGTGTTTCTTACTCCCAGTAGAGCTCACTGGGGCTCTGCACAGATGAAGGACAGGTGCTGTTTTCCTGAGTCCCGTTGGCCGCCAAAACACCGCTTCCGTTACAAGACGCTGAAAGAGCAAAAAACAGACATCGAGACGGTTTTTCACCCTCATCGCAGAGAGGAAGCGCTACAGTCACCACCATAAGAGCACCTGCAGGAGTGCTGCTGCAGTTGCCCTCAGCCCAGCTGAAGAACCCCGACCACGGCAGAGGAGACTGGAAGGAGGCGAACATGTAATACAGGCTGTAGGCGAGGATGACGTTGTAGTAAATGGAAACGATGAGCGTCACCATGACCATCCCAACACCAACACCTGGGAAACAAACAGAGGGGTCAAAGAAGTTTGCTCTGATGTCTACAGATGCATATTAGACTCCAAAATGCCGATTTTCCCAGAGTGGGTGCTTTAATCTCTATTTTCTGCACAACAATATTGATCCAATGTCACAAAAATGACACTCAACTGTCGGACCTCCTAAAGCAAACAACAGTGACAGAAGCTAAGGGTGCAGGGTGAAACCGCTCGATGACTGTTTTGGTTTAGTTTATTAACAAACCAAATTCAGCCGCTCAACCTGTTTGGGTTGTTCTCCTTGTTGTCGCCATACCTGAACAATTTGGACTCACCCTGCAGGATCGGGACCGCCCTCCAAACATTGATTGGACCTTGGCTGCAGAATTGTCCGAAAGCGCTTTCCAGGAAGAAGAGCGGTATACCAGTAACCACCAGCATCACAAAGTAAGGGATCAGGAAGGCGCCTGCCCGCACCAGGAAACACACAGGACGTCAGCTAGCTTGACAATGTTACGGTTGATGGGCAGTAAAATGGACTGCTTACCTCCGCCGTTCTTGTAGGCCAAATATGGGAATCTCCATATGTTTCCCAAGCCGACAGCATAGCCGATGGTGGAGAGGATGTATTCTTTCTTACTGGTCCAGGTTCCTCGTTCATTGCCGTCATGGCCACCGTCCACACCGGGGTTCTGTTGAGTGGAACATTCAAAGCAGCCGAATCCCTCCAAGCTGTGGTTTACGATGAAAACTAAAGAAGATTCTATCTAAAACATTGGAAAAGAGGTTTGGAATCTTACCTCCTTCACAACAGCAGGATTCCCCAAAACAAGGTTTCTGAAACGATTCCAACTCTTTTCCTTCATGTCTGCTTTTCTGCTTCTGAATGAGAAGGAAACCTTCAGAACACCCAGCAGGGTTGTTTTAAAGCCCCCTCCCTTCAGTCACCATAAACAAAGGAGTGTTTCTCAGTCCAATCATTTACCTGGACCCTCCCTCAGTGTGTGTGTGTGACTCAGGTAATGACTACACCTGCCCCTTTTAACACTTGCTCTCATAAGCCGCTGTGGTGAGCAATGATGGTCACCGCTAATTTTGGCCGGTGGCGTCCAACTATAATCACAGTCTTGTTGGTCACATGGTCACGGTGTAATCAAACCAGAGATTCGCCCAAACCTCCCTTTATTCCACACCCGTTAGTCACTGGAATGAAACACCCAAGCACGTTTACACCATGAACAACTAACACTGTGGAGCACACTGAGGTACAGCAAATATTCCCTGTTCCAGCTGTGTTTTAACGTAGTGAAACACCCGCCGGGCAGAGGTTTGCAGGAGGTGAGTCTTCTATCTGAGCGCCAGCATCGGAGATGTCAGTTTCAGACCGGAAATGCCAGCCATGCTGGCGTGCGTGTGACATTTGCATCGCTGGTTTCTGCTACTGCAACCACCGATTGCAAAACGTGGTTTCTGGAAAATGTATGAAAATATAGATGCCACAGACAGCTACTTCCTTTTCCTCAGAAAACTTCATCTACTTGAGAAAAATGACATCATCAGTGACATCACAAGAGCTTTCGTTTCCCAAAGTTCAAAAGGTCAAATTTTCATCATAGCTTTGACATTCCTGGACACAAACAAAGCTGTGGCTTTGACAAATCTCTCTGATTGCTCATGAAGTTGAGCAAACACACACTTGTTTAACAGCTTATTCATTAAATCAGGTCAATGGGTTGTTGATAAACTTGCAGAATCATTCAACAGAGATCACACTGTATTAAAGTAACAGAGGTGTGTCAACAATAAACACCTGCCAACTTCAAAACCCAGTATCGATTTTATTTCACTGTAAATCTATTTAATGATATAAAAACAGGATCGTGGACAAAATCACAAAACTGAAAACCGATCTTCGGGTCTTTCGGGTCAGTTTCATTGTGGAAAACTGAGACGATCCTGCAAATAGTTACAAAAAAACATGCAGCCTAATACTTTTTTAAACACTAATCGGTGGAAGACATGCACAGAAAGAAATAAAAAAGATAGAAAGACAGATAAAAACCTGCCAAGACTTTAAAATACACAAAGGATCAACGGCTTTTTTACTACACTTTGACTAAAAAAAGATGAATATGTGAAGAAGTCACTCAGTCAACCTTCATTTCCACATTTCACACACTTGTGAGACTTGTGCGCTACCAGCAGACGCAGCCGCCAATCAAACATCGATGGCAGAAGCCAGACGCAGGCAGAGGGAGGAGTCCGAAGGGATGTCCTCCTGGCTGAGCTCGTTACCGTCCAGTCGCAGCGTCTGCAGCCTGGAGAAGCTGCTCACGTCGGTGAAGGTGCAAAAGCTACCCAGGGTGAACTCTGGAGGGGCGACGGAGAGGGCGTTAACCAGCAGCCTCCGCCGGGGTCGAACGGGTCAGCGTACCTTTGATCTGGTTGGCCTGCAGGTAGAGGTGCTGCAGAGACGTGCTCACGCTGGGGATCCTCTCCAGCCGGTTGAAGCTCAGGTCCAGCTCCACCAAGCCGGACACGTTGAAGGCGTTGGCAGGGACGCCCGTGTCCGTCAGCTGGTTGTGAGCCATCCTGACATACTGCAAGTGGGTCAAAGCGGTCAGGAAGCTCTCTGGGAGAGACCGGATGGAGTTGTGCTCCATGTAGAGTTGGTGCAGTTGTTCAGGGAGGGAGTCTGGGACCTGCGGAAGAACCGGAGGCTTGTAGGAGAACAGGAGTCCTTCAAGCAAAAGAAGCATCTGCAAAGCGGTGATGACCTTTGTTAACTTGTTGCTGCTGATGTCCAGCATCATGAGGGATTTCAGGGTCTTCAGGGAGGTTCCCACATCTGCGATGGCGTTGTCATGGAGGTAGAGGAGGGAGAGGTTGTCCATTCCTTCCAAGTCTGCAACTGTCACCTGTGATTGGTGGGGAAAGTGACTGTAGAGGCTCGAAGCTGCACGAATCATCAAACATCACCTTTTCGATCTTGTTGTGGTTTATTCTCAGCTCTTTCAGGCTGCGAGGGAGGTTGGCAGGAACGCTGGTCAGGTTGTTGTGTTGAAGGTACAAACGTTCCAGCGCCTCCAGCTTCAAAAACGCCTAAAAAAAATACAGAAATATCTGAAATCAGGTCAGACTGAGCAGCAGGGAGACAATCTGTGTCGTTCAGAGGGAAACCCAAGATTAAAGAGCCGATCTGTCATGAAAAATGATGGTAAATGAGCTGCAGCTGATAAGAAAACTAGGCTTGTAACACTGATGCCTAACTTCGCAGAGCGTTTCCCTGGTTAATATTTGTTCAGCTGCTCACAGACTGAAACGCAACAGGTTAGGTGTTGGAAACGACTCATAAATTCTCATCTGATGTATAACGTTGATGTAATAACAGGATAATTGAACCATAACAACTTTGCATAGACTTACATCAAAGTGTTCACTGAGGAAGATACTTAGAACAGGTTTTCTTTTCTTCCCTGATTTCTTATCTGGTTTATTTACCTTCGCTCCGATGGCCTCAGACGTCAGCTGGTTGTGGTGCAGCATGAGCCACACCAGGCTGGTTGCGTTCGCCAGGGCCGAGTCGGGCACCGCCGTGATGGCGTTGTTTTGGAGGTACAAGTACTTGATGTGAGAGGGGACGGAGGGCACGGCCGCCAGGCCCCGCCCGTCGCAGTACATGGCGACCGGAAAGGTCGGGGGGCAGTCGCACACATCTGGACAGGTACTGGCGGCGGCGTCTGCCAGTGCGGAGGCGTGATCCGTACCCTGCCTGTTGTAGAGCCACGCTAACTGGTCGCTCCACTGGGAGCAGGAGAGCGGGAGAAGAGCCGACAAGAGGAAGGCGACGACGGGTGCGGCCATGATCCCAAATCTGCAGCTTTTTCAAGAGGAACAAGTCAAAAGAGCAAAAAAAAAAAGATGAAAAAAGCCAAAGATCAGATGATACAGCAGTAAAACGTTTGCAACAAGCAGGTTTTAAGAATGAATTTAGTTGTAGCAGGAGTGAAAGTTGTCATCCTCGAATCTGCACTCATTTGGTCTGGAACTGTATTTCCTGCAGAGCAGCACATTCTTTGGCGTCTTAATCCACAGGGAATCCAGACAGGAAACAATAAATGGTGAAAAGCAGCGTGAAAGCCGGCCAGGTGAATGGAGAGATTCTAACAACAACAGCACTCCTATTCTGCTGAAACGATCCCAAAACAGCTCATGAAGAAGTAACAGTAGAATCATTTTCACACACACACACACACACACACACACACACCTACCTTATGGGACTGGTCCTCCTCTCTGTTCAGGAGCAGTCAAAACCAAGCAGTAAAAAGCGTCTTTGCAGGGCTGTTTTCCGTTCTGCCACCGTCCACCCACTTTCTCCACCTCTTCTTGCGTTCCCTCCGGCTCCTTCCACCCCTCCATCTGCCCGCCTGCACCCATTTCAGGCCCGACTCTCACCTATCACCACCAACGATTGCGTGACGTCTAATATTTCTCTAATTTCCAAAGGTTTAGGCAACCTTTGACCAGCTGCTCTGATTCTTGTTAGCCACTTATAGACACTTACAAAGGACATTTTTTGTGATGATTGACAGCAGCAAAAGCAGCGCTTTTACATTATTTTAAAAAACTTCATTCCATAAAAGAAGCTTTTGTTGTTTCCAGCTTCCTCCGCTCCTCACGTCTTCGCATCTTGTAGGAGGTTAAATGAAAACACCTGTGACTTTAGCCTCTGTGTCCGTCTGGGCCTCTTCCTGCTTTGCACCTTTCCTCCATCATCGGCTCCTTCTTCTCCCGGTCGCTTCTCTTCAGTGGTTTAATCACTGGTTTGTGTTTTCTTCCACCATTTCATGATTTCACTCTAAAAGAAAGAGATGGTCACACGGACAAACCGGAGAGTCGGAGGCATCGCTGCAGAGCGGAGGTTATGTCACATCCGCCTTCACTGGCAGCACCAGGAAACATCTTTTTCTTCTTTGCGTCGGCAGGATTCTGATCACGCTCGGCAGGAGTTTGTAAAAACTCTCTGCGTTGAACTTTTACTGGATGAAAATGTTGGAATTAAAATTGTTTTCTATTTTATTCTACTGTTTTGGCACAGGTACTATCAGAAAAAGCTGATTGATCAGAACGAGTCGATGTTCCACATTAGCTTTGGTGGCCTCCTCAGGCTGCTGGTTCCACCTCTGGACGCCGTGGTTCCTCCACCGTTTGAGATTCTAACAGCGTCTTCTGATACAAGGTGTATGAAAACACCACCGAGATGTTTTTAGGACTAGGGTTTTATTTCTTAAAGTGTGAAGGACCTTTTTCTTTTGCACAAACAGCAGGAGGCAGATGCGGTTGAACCGATTCGTTAAGGTCAAAAGGTCACCCTTTAACTCACAGTCTGGTGACAGATTGAGGTCAAAACAACAATATCGGTCAGTTAAAATGACAAGAGGGAAAAAAATCCGATATATATTTCCAGTAGGAGACACAGTGGAGTGGCAGCTGGTCACCAGAAAGAGAGAAAAATGACCCAGCTTTAACCCTAAAAGATCTCCGAGCAAATGTGTCGCAAAAACTACCACAAACCTGTTTGTTTGTTGCGTCCAAGAATTGACAGCAGCTACTGAAAGCCGTGAGTCACTGAGCCGATTCTATTCGGGTTTGATCCTAATTTGGCGTTTTAGGTCACACCGATGCAGAGTGACGACCTCAAGGACGCACAAACACAAACAGGCCGTGACTTTGCTTGTTCATCACTGAAGCCAGATTTATCACCTTCAGGAGGTGACCTTTGCACCTTTACAGCAAACCCCCTGTTTTAAACATCTGGTAAGAAATAGATAAAGTTACTTTGGAAAAAAAACAATAAAAAAAGAAATCAGTTTGTAGCCGATTGCCTGCAGGACCTAAAGAGGTAAAACCGTCAGCCGCAGAAGCCTGGACGGTGCCCCTCCTCCCACCCGCCTCTGGTTTATGAGCAACGGTGAGATCAGGAGATCTGAGGACCTCTCAGGCCATGAACTTTTCACAGGAATGTCACAGGAATTTGGTTTCTGGTGAAGCCCTTGAAAAGCCATCCTGTTCTGGGGGAACGGAACCAAAAGGTCTGACGGAGGTCAGACGGCCGTTCGGGTTGGACCAACACTGGAATAAATCAAAACATCATAATGTGGCATAAGACCAAAAATAAACAAACAAACAGATAAATAAAACAAACAAAAACAGATAATTTGGGTAAACAATTATTAATTTAAGTAAAAGAAAGGTCCAGCAGAAGGAATGTCAAAGGTAACTTCACTGGCACCTTGAAGCAGCCAGACAGCAGAAATCACATGATAGAAAGCAGATGTACATGCAGACACACACGCGCACACACACACACACACACACACACACACACACACACACACACACACACCCGCGTGGTCAACACACCAAGGCAAGCCCCATCATCCCCTTCTGGTGATAAAAGCTGAAGATTTCTTTTTTTTTAAAGTCTTGGCAAAATTTATGATTATAAAAACCCTTCTAATCTGATTTATAGCGATAGAATGTAAATATACGGTAGTGTAATAAACCCTCAGAGGATTTGAAACATTTGGTTTTGTTGCGTTGATGCGTGATAAATAAGTAAATTCCAAGTGAAATAGCGCCCCCTAGAACGCATTCTTGGCAGTGCAGGCTGTCCTCGGCTCCACAAGTTGTTTGGATTCTTATGGCTCAGGGAGTTTTTATTACCTGCAGAGAGCTCCTGCGAGGATTAAACCATGCTCTCAATGCCGGTAATCAGATTGGAGCAGTTAGTAGTTAGAATAAAGTTTAAACAAGCATAAGAACGTAGTAAGTGTGAGACATGCCTAAAAACTAAATTATAGTCAAAACGTTCCGTTGCTGGAGGGTTCTGTCGAGGCAAAAACATGAATGGAAAAATCTGTGGTTGGTTGCATCATTTGACGTCCAGCAGTTATCAGAAATGTGTGTGAGCGACAGACGGAGAAACCTGCTCTCAAACCTGCTGCACGACCCAGCCTGTGGAAGACGAATAGAAAGTTACCTTTTCTGCCGGGAAGCAGAGTGAGTCAGAGGGCCTGTCACATCCCCCTCTTTCAAAGAACAAGGAAGTTTGTTTCTTTGGGATTGCAGCGAGTATATTTTGGAAATTTGTTTCCACAGGTAAAGCCAGCTTATCTTTGATGTATACAGCTAAAACGTGTCAGTCCAGTCTCAAAACAAACAGCATCTGTCCCAGTAAGTTTCCTAATAAACTCGAAGATGAATCTATTCCATTTACAGACAGGTTTATGACATAGTTTTGCCTCGTTATTGATCTGTTCTCTCTGTGCTGTTGAGCTCTGACCACGTTAAACTGAAGAAGGGGTGATTAAGTTCAGGAATCAGACTCTGCAAACACATGAAACCAAGATGCCCGCACATCAGAAGTGGCATGAACGCGTTAGAGCGAAAGCAGGCAATGAGCAGCAGAGAGGCGGGAAGCTGCTGCTGACAGAATTAACCTTCAGCTTCCTGGAAACCCTCAGTTGGCCCGTTACAAAACCCAAAAAACGGTTTAGAAGACATTCACAACGCAAGAAACTGACATTTTGATTTTTGATTTTAGAATAAGGCAATGTTGGAAACGTTTACTAAATTATTTATAAATGAGATAAAATAGATATTGAGAAAACAGAATGCATTAAAAGCAAAAAAGAGGGGTTTTGCAGTTCTTTTGACGCGTTTCACCCTTAGGGTGTCATTCCAGGCGCCTGTGCGTGGGGGCGCTCTTTCCCACTGTGCTTCAGCTGGGAATTCTTTCCTAATTTCTCCTTTTGTGCTCCTGTTTCTGACAGTAACCTCTGACTTTCTCTCTCAGGCATGTGCGTGCACGTGCACACACACACCTGCACACACACACACACACACACACCCTTGTGCTCACTGAACGGTCTCTTTGGATCCCCAGGAAATTTGCCTTCAGGCCGCCGGCTCGCGCAGATTTACCCGTGCGCGCGCGCGCGCACAGACACACATTTCCCAAGAGATTTGTTGGAAATGTCAACAGGACGAGCCTCTGCTGGGAGGCTGGAGGGTAACTGGGTTTCGTCAAAGCAGGTAAAACTGGAAACGCTGAACTCTGCCTCTGTTGCAATCTCAAGCATCGGCGTGATCCTGGTGCGTGCGTGCGTGCGTGCGTGCACAGCAGCAACCTCAATGAGTCTCTGCATCCTGAGCACGTGCGGGGAAGCAGAGACGAATGGCTGCGGGTGACGACAGCGAGCTGTCGGATGAATCAGACCTTTGTCGTGCACAAACGTGTTCGCGTGGAGCTGCGCGCATCAGCGCCGTGGGGATTACTGTAAGCATCTGCAGCTGTATCTGATCCTGGAGTGTTCCCGCTCTCAGAGGTTTGACGGCGTGAACGTGTTCAGGGAAAGCAACTGCAGTGTTTGTTATTCCGAAAGCGAATGTGTTTAACCTGACAGCAGAAACCAGAAATGATGTATTGGCACAGTTGAAACACACAAAACACACAAACTCAGCCTTTAAAAATCAATTTGGTTGTGTTTGTGTCTGCTGATTGTTGTTTCAATATATAGATTCAAGGTACAAAATGAAGCGATTAAATGTAAACAGCTCATAAAATAGTGGATGGCAAGTTGTAAACTAGCAGCAAAACAAAACAGTTTAGGTAAAGATGTCAGAACAGACAACCTTCCTGCGAACAGCCCGAATCCACGTCAACCCTCAGTGAGCAGAGTCCACCAGACACAAACTTCCGGTTTGAGTTACCTCACTAAGTTGGTCCATGTTCCAAACAAAATATCTCCTCCTGAAAGTCACCTCAGTAAACACAGAGTGGAAACATACACTAAAGGACCAGGAAAAAGGCCCAAACTATCTTCATCTTTCAGTTTTCTGTGCAGAATAGTCCATCTCCTTTGCATCTGGGCCCATTCTGATCGTAATCAGCGGCACCAGACCCACAGGTGCTACTTCTGTGCCAACCACACTGACCTGGAATCAGTGCCTAGCACCCCACCGGCTGGAATCCAGGACTAGCCCATCATCCAATCAGGCAGCAGCCAGTCGCTCCACATGTTACAGAATCCCCGCGCTAACTGCTGCTGAGGTGTAAAACGGTGTAAAAACGACAGGAAGCAGCGATATGGAAATTTCCTGGGAGTCGTTTGACCTCACAAAGCAACACGATCCTTCCTCGTTGGCTTCCGCAGCACACTGGCTTCCAAAATAAAAAAAAAAAAAATGGCCGTTTCCATATTTTAGGACAATTACTTCACACAGAGTTGAGCAATCACAACGTGGTCTCAAGTCCAAGTTACTTCTGAGGTTTTGGATGTTTAAAAGGAAAATGTCATCATATCCATCATTATTTAACTCAATCACCAAAGACCGGACGGCTGATTAAGCAGCTTCACATTTTCATGTATGAACATTCATTTTACTACACGAATACCTTCGAATGGATGCACGTGTGTGTGTGTGTGTGTGTGTGTGTGTGTGTGCTCACCTTGCAGGTTTGCTGAGCTCAGCAGGGAACTCGCTCTGATTGGTCCCCAGACATCTGCCTCCCTCCATCCAGCGGCCTCCACCCACAGGTCTTCTCCAGTTTGGTGGAACGAGATCTTCCTAACACCAAACTTGCCACCGGTCCAACGGTCGGATGATCTTGGCTCTCAGGGGAAATGACAAAATGTGGAAAATCAGGGAGCTGAGGAACAGCCGCGGTCTGCGTAAACACAGCTGGAGCTCATGGCTGCCTGGAGACGCAGGATGGGCACGAGTTCGGGAACAAGATCAAGCAGTTTAGTTTCATTTTAGAAGTTTCACCAAGTCAAGGGATAAAGAAATAAAGAAAGTCCCAGAAGGGGTGGCCAGACCTGGTCCTTTTCAGGTGGATGGAGGACACATTTTTAAAGTCTTCTAATCAGAAAAGGGAAGGTGGACTCAGACATGGAGGGTTAACGTTAGAGGCAAAGAAAGAGGAGGAATATTAGTTGTTTTAAATGAGGGTAAAGTGGGCTCGGTCCTGAGAGGAGAAAACATCTGTGAAGAATTCTCAGGCGTAGGTGCCAGATGAGCCAGAAGCACATGCTGTTCTCCTCTCCACGGTTCCCTCTTCCCTCTCCCGTTTTTTTATTTCACAGATAGGGTTTCTGTTCAGAGGGCTGCAGGCTCCGCTCCAGTTAGCTCTCACACCACCGGCCGGCACGGACGGCCCGGCTGGAGTTTTAGCACAGGAGCGCCGCGAAAACATTTTTCTTGTTTCTCATTTCTGGTGCAGCACACCGCCGAGACGGACAGATGGCAAAACACTCACGCACAGACACACACCTCATTGTCTAGCTAGCAGCAGGTCCGCTACCGTGGAGACTTCCACTGCCAAAGACGACGGCCTGGGCTGAAGGAAGTATGGAAAACATTTCAAATAAGCACAGCACCATCGAATCTGATTGGTTGATGCGAAATGTATGAAAAGAAAAGCGTTTTTCCGATTACAAAGCTTGTCCTTGATAAGAGGATCCTCGTGTATGACGAACACATGCTCCATGAGGTGGAGGTGAAAACAGGGGGAAGGTATTCCGATTAGATGGAAACAACACGTCCTACCAACCAAACCGCCAGACTGGATGTTCTGGAGCGTATTTACCTCTAATTCTGACCAGGAAAAGTACAAATACAGCAGGTTCACTGTCTAGACTTGGAAGTCAAGACTGCTGACTAAACCCGCAGAAAAACAGCAACAAACAGATACAAAAACATCGTTTTAGCTGTAATTTTTGAGGTTAAAAATCAAAGTCAGAGAACAGACGAGAATAAGCTTTATGTCTGGGGGATTTGCTGCCTAAGGTTTTCCTTTTCTTTAACATACTGTACGCCACAGCTTGATATTAAACAATAACCCACAGTTGTTTTGTCAGAGAGCCAATCCTGATCAAACAGTTCTCACACAACCAGGCCTTCCCACAGAACCCTCCCTCTCGCTCTGTCCATGTGCACGTTCTGCTGCAGCGGGGCTGCACATCTGTATGTTATTACTCAATAGGAGCAACGACAAACTCTAGAAAACAATATGCTGTGGCTGCGCTGAGCTGTGAGTGGGGATGGGCGAACATGTCTGAAGGGGAAACCGGGAATCTGGGTCGTTCCTAGAACGTCGTTAAAAAGCCACCCTGAAAGACTGGTCCACCTGGGACCAGGTCCACACCTGTCCAACTGGTTCACCCGGAGTCTTGGAGTTTAAACCCTTTCCTGCTAAGAAATGCAATAAAATTATCTGCAGTGCATAAGAAAATAAACATTTAAAACAATGTATTAACCAGCTGAGTGATGCTTCATGCTTCCACCGACATGTTCCTTGTGTAATAAAGACAGTAATAACATTTAAAAGTGTTTAATCACTTCAGAACACGTTCAGAATCCAGGGATGGTAACAAAATGATAACTTTTTTAGTTGAAAACATAGAAGTACAGCTCAGATTACATGCTTGTTTTTGGCCAAATCAAATACACGATCCAACATTTGAAAAGTTCTTTTTATCCATAAATGTTTACAAGGGTGTAGCACTTACTTGTCTCGGGTAATTACTGTGATTCACGGCCATTTGTTGACTTGTGCTCTAAACAAGTGGGGGATTTTTTTTTGCCAGATAATTAACCAGCTGGCTGCTTTTAACGAAAAGCTCATTTTTGCCCAATAATTGGAGTAAATTAGTGATTTGACTCTTGATGGGGCTGAACGAGCACAGATGCACCGTTGCTCTCCAGCAACAACACCTTACAGTTCTGCTCGTGTGTGTGTTTCTGTGTATTTACCATTACTACATCCACCGCCATATTTTCCAGGTGACACCATGTCTTTCAAACTCTGTCAGCACGTCTGATGTTGGAAGCAGACCAGCGCTGCAGACACTTCTTCTGGACCCAGATCAACCAAAAACATTTTT
Source organism: Tetraodon nigroviridis (assembly GCA_000180735.1). Lineage (NCBI taxonomy): Eukaryota > Metazoa > Chordata > Actinopteri > Tetraodontiformes > Tetraodontidae > Tetraodon > Tetraodon nigroviridis. The sequence goes on along the minus strand of CAAE01014528.1, from coordinate 583,557 downwards.
GCAACCCGAATATTGTCTGTCCAGAATAAATCGTAACTAAATAAATAATGGATTTATTACCAAAAAATGAAAGCAATGGAGGAGACTTCAGCCAGAAGGAATCCGGTTGTAATAATGAGTCTGGGATGTGTGAGACATCCTGACTTTCTTAGCTCTTACGTTTGCACCTATTACACCACAGGAAGCGTCGCTGCACATTGTTTTGACTGCTGGTTTCCAAGGGAGAGTTTAGGAATGGGCAGAGCTTTAATGGTTCCACCAGCCCCAGTTTAGTTCTGTCTTTCAAACAGGTTTGAAAAACACTGACTTCAATAAATGTATCTCCTTTTTATTGTCTGACATTCTGAGCCCTGATACAAATAGGAGCTTTGGTGCAGGAATAAAATCTAAAATGATAAACAAGCTGGTGCTGTTGCTCTGAGGTGAACATTTTTGGACTAAGAATAGATTTTTCCATGTGTGATCGGCATTTCTCTCCTACAATATCCGTGCTTTTCCAGCAAACCTGCAAAGTATTGGTGGAAGTATTGGTATTTGGTTTTTTGTTGTTGTTTTTTTGTCTCCTGCTTCCCCCAGGCAGCTCTGTACACATGTGCTGTTTGACCTGCAACATAAATCTACAGTAATAGTTCCCTAACGTGCATTTGCGCTGAGCAGCAGGAACTCTAAACTCTTCAGTCTGCATTTACAGGTTGCACTGATGCAACCTAAAGATTCAAAAATCGATGTGGCAGGAGCGTCCTGAAACAGTGGGGCTCGGCTCCAACTGGCCAAGCTAGACAAAAAAGGACAGACGCAAATGCAAAATATAGTTTTTGCCAGCGTGCTTATGCGACATGACAGAACTAGCCAGGAGGATGTGATTCGCTGCTTCAATCAACAGATAACCTTTTGGAATCTAAAGTTTTTTAGCTGGAGTCGCACCAGCGTTTGTGCGCGTAAATCACAGATAACATCAAGTTTGTTGTGTGACTAATGTAAATCAGCTCACTGTATCTTACCCACAATCCCACACGCTAAATCACGAGGTCCTCCGTCTCGGTTCTGTGCGTTTTCTCCCCGGGGTTTTGCAGATGAGGTCCAGGTGTCCCGGCCCACATTCGGCTGAGGTCACAACATCGCGATTTGATGCAACGCCCTGAAGGAGGAAATAATTCACCCTAATTTTAGTGGGTTGAAACCTACAAAAATAGAAAATGTAAAATACTCTTATAACTTACAGCATAAACTCTTTGTAATCTTCTCATGGTTATCTTTTTTATTTGAGTGTCAGAATCACATTGTTTACATTAGGACAGATTGAATTATTTTCAAGTGACATCATATATTAAACACACCATCTTCCAGCTGCCCATCTGCAGTGCTGTTGCATACACAATGTTCCAGTATCAGACAGTTTCTGGATGGTGTAACTAACAACAGCAACACAAAAAGACAAACAAAACACCAACACCAATATATATATATAAACTCTCTGAACTCTAGGACTTAAAAAAATACTGCGTTTGCAGCAAATATTGAGATCTTTGAAGCAGCTGTACTTTTGAGATTTGCAGCACAACCCTCATGACTAAAGGGACCTTTGAGCAGATCAGATGATGATCAGATGCATGGCCATCGCTGCAGAGCTCCAGCAGTAAATCTGGGCAGAAGATTCGGTCCCGCCTGACAGTATTACCCTTGGGAACGCTTCCAGTTTAAACCCATTTGTCACCTTTAAATCAAAGAGCTTATGGTGCAGCTCAGGCTGTAGATGAGAGAACGCTTTTGGAAGCTTCTCAGACTGTTACACAGAACCTGTCATGTTGGGCCTGAGCTTGTCTTCCCCAGCCTGGAAAACAGCTGCTGCCCTGGTTAACGGTGCATCTTAAAAATCTCCTCCTGTAAAAATCTGTTTAAATTCTTTCAAATTTGTCCTCTTGAAGCGACAGGTTGCCCTTAAACCTGGCAGACGCACAGCGGAGCGACTTGTTCGGTATGAGCGACATCAATGTGCTCGGGTGCTTTGATTTTTAAGCTTGTAAACTCAGCTCACATCTGTCTCTTCAGCTGGTTCGCAGGTACAGGGAGAAAGCAGCAGGTCCGCTCGGAGGTTGGGGATTTGATACACACAGATTGAGCTAGCTGGATAGATTAAGCCGGTGGTCAGATTTCTTGGTCACTTTGTTAAGTGGCAGCAGAAAAAAAAGCAACCACCCAAATCTGACATCAGTGTTACACAGGCCGGTTTTCTCCATGGCGTAATTGGGGAATTATTCTCCTCTGGGGACCTGCGAGGAGCAGATGTTTGGCAAAGCTGGCCTCAGTGTTGTATCGCCGACTTATAGCACGGACACAAGACAAGAAAAACGGAGCTCACCGACGTGTGGAAAAGAAGCACGCTTTCGCACGTATGATAGAAACCATTGGCCACATATGTTTGCCTCATAACGGGGCTCATTCCACAAGAATGCAGAACAACAAAACACATGGATGGCCCCTAAGGGTGTGTATATAGACCCCCCACACACACACACACACACACACACACACACACGCGCACACACTGCGCCACACAACCTCCTGGAAGACCCCCACCTCCACATCTACCCACATATTCTTGGAGCCTCAGACTAGATCCAGTGATGTTGGAGGAGAAGAAAACCTCCGGGACATTCAGAGACACTGGAGAGATGCTGCTGATGGAAACCACATGACTGGATGACTGCAATATTCTATACAGGAGCGGGAGAGATTCGCAGTGACAGCCCAGCTTCCCCCAGAGCAGCAGTGTTCACGTCTAAAGTCTTCTGCAAAAAATGCACAAATAGAAATCTGCAACTGTCAGTGCCCCGACCAAAAATCCATGGAAGCAAACTTTGGCACAGTTCGAAGGGCCAACGGACCCGCAGAAGGCATTAGGATTAAACCGAACTGGCCCGGTGCCGAGGAAAGGGAAAGAAAGAACCGCTGTGACCTTCAGAGGGAAAGGAGCCATGCATGAGAGAGAACGAGAGGGGAGAGGGAGAGAGAGGGAGAGAGAGAGAGAGAGAGAGAGAGAGAGAGGGTGGGCAGGGCGGGCTTGGGGCAGAGAGAAACAGAGAAAGAAAGAGGGTGAGAGAGGCAGAGAGGAGAAAAGACACAAATTTGTGACTTGACAAAAGAGGGCAGTACCAGAGGCAGGTAAGCGGCTTTGTGACTGTTGCAGGCCTTCATGAATTGCATGTGTGTGTGGGCGTGTGTGTGTGTGGGGTCCTGGCACCACTGGCCTGCTCTGGTGGTGGGGGCACACACTCTGATTTGGTTCTAGCTTTCTCCATTCACGCAGCAGCCGCGGGGGGGCTGAAAGGTCTCTGCAGATGCATGAAAAGCTGAGACGTTTGCAGACCAACGCTCTGGAACTGCGACTGAAGTGAGGCTCCAGCGCTGTTCTGCACCTGGGCCGCACTTTTAAAATCCTTCCTTGAAGAACGCAAAAGCAAAACAGTGAGCTGCTCTGCTGAAGATCAAGTTGGGGAGGCAGCAGCCTGCCTGAAAACTGGCTTTTGGCTCTCCTTTTAACGGGTGAAGGGTTTCAAAAACAGCCTGACTACTAGTCACACATCACCAGTGCGCGGTCTTCTGTGCAGAGCTTTGCACAGCCTGGACTGCCACACCCACATGAGCTTCTGGCACTGAAACTAGTGCAGAAAATCTGCTGATGACTGAGATTTTGATCCAGTAAATTCACAACAAAGTCAACATGCCTGAATAGTTAAAACAGATAAAACATGTAATCTGGACAAAGAGGACTTTGATCACTCTCGGTGTTACATTGTTACACTGATCAAAGGCTGCAGGGCACCGGACTCGGCCCCTCTTTGTGCTGCATTTAAAAAGGAAGGTGTGATAACATGCCGCAATAACGCTCGGTTGTGAAGTGTAATTAATATGGCCCCGGGGCCATATGAATGACAGTCGTTTGTGGTAATTCTGGTCACTCTGGGGTTTGTTGGGGCCTGCAGAAATCTACAGTGACGTTCAAATATCACCCAGATTTGCCTATCAGGGTCACCGAACACAAAGATCTGAGTGCCGCCTCCAACTTTAGGTCTCCAACGGGTTGCCACTGCGACTGGTTCTGGTCTCGAACAAGAGGATTTGGGGGCTTTGGGTGGCTGAGAGGCGAGAGGAAGGGTAGTGCCATGGAGCGCTGAGAGAAATGTTCAGATTTATTTTTCCAGGCAGGACACACTCTGGCGCTGGGCCCCATTCCTGGCCAGTGATTCATATGAGAAGCTTGTCAAATGGGCCGGAGGTTGCTGCTCAGCTGGAGCCGACTGATTGGAAAACTGTGTTCGTGTGGTGATTTTCTTAACATCGGGCCAATGTCGTCCAAAGAAATTCTGCATTTTTAAAAAGCCAAGTCTTTACATTTCCAAAACCTCTGTTTTAAAACACACGGCCTCCACCCACGGGGGGATTTACTGCACCCCCCCACCCCCCCCTCATTCCTCTCTGGTGGTTGAAGCTGACAATAGAGGCTTTATCCTCAAACCTTCCCGTTCCTCTTTTCATTATTACCGACTTCCTTGATAAGTATCCTGCCCCTCCTCCCCAAAGATGTGTCAGATTGGAACATCTCCATCTCCTCCAATTGGTTCAGTTGGGGAAAATGTTTTATTTTGACAGCGATTATTAATTCGCACCAATTATGCAGTCAAAATTATTAGATTTTTGATTATAGAATGACGAGATTCACGTTAGCGCATTAGCCAGCAGCCTCTGATGTTAAAAATAATTATTCAGCAAACGTTGGTGCACCGGGAGGTCAAACACGCCGATGTACAAATTTATAGCCAGTCTCACGTTGACCACTATCGAACTGACCTGTCAGCACAAGTGTAATAAAAACCAAAGATTTGTTTCACTCCTGTCAGAATCAATCTCAAAGAAGAGAAATCAAAGCTAAAGCTAACTATTGCTAACTGGGATTTTCAGTGGACATTAATCATTTCCAATTGTCTCGGCCTGCCACAAACCCGAGAGCTCGGGGCTGAGGGCCAACAGAGGTGAAATACAGACGTAGGATCAACTGATCTGATCTGATTTACTGATCTGTCATGGAGGATAGTTGTAGGTGGCCACAGGGCTCAACAAGCATGTGTTAAGGGTCCTGAAATGTTTTTCTTTGGTCTACCGTAGGACCATGAAGGCCGGCGCGGGACTCGTCTCTGCATTGGTTCTGTTCCTCCTGATGGGAGAAGTGTCCACCCAAAAACCTCGAATAAAGAAACCCACGAAACGTCCACCAACCACCAAGAAGCCCTCTGTAGACAAGCCACGTGCGCCGGCACAGCCGGAGCCCCAGGAGCCCACGGAGTTCCCCCCCGTCATTTTGGGGCCGCCCTCAGCATTCCCTGACTGTCCCCGAGAGTGTTTATGCTACCCCAGCTACCCAAACGCGCTCAACTGTGAGAACCGGAACATCCAGGTGATCCCTACCATCCCACTTAGAGCCCATTACTTGTATTTGCAGAACAACTACATCAGAGAGGTGACAGAGGAGGCTTTCGTCAATGCTACTGAGGTCCGCTGGATCAACTTGGCCAATAATCGAATTCACCGAATAAACAAACAGGTCTGGGAGCCTCGTCCCTCAGAAGTCATGACTGATAATTAGTCTGAAACCTTTCATACGAGTTCTCCCTGCAAATATTACTTGTACAGGTGTTTGAGAAGATCCCAGCACTGCTCTATCTATATGCACAAAATAACCAGCTGAAAGAGATACCTTCAGGGCTGCCGGCCAGCCTTGAACAGCTCCGTCTCAGCAGGAACCGGATTTCCAAGGTCCCCGCGGGCGCCTTCAGTAAGATGGGAAACCTGACCCTGCTGGATCTGTATTACAACCAGGCAAAGACACTTTTATCATCCTGCTGCGTCTGATGTTGACGGCGTTAGAAGCGCGGGCAGCTCGGACCGACCTCGACCATCTGCTTGTGTCTTCTAGCTGGCCGACACCGACCTGGGAGCGAACACGTTCCAGGACCTGAAGAGCCTCGTGCAGCTCAATCTGGCTCGCAACATCCTGAGGAAGATGCCTCCCGGACTACCCAGCAGCCTCATCCAGCTTTTCCTCGATAGGAACAGTATAGACGACATTCCAAAGCAAGTATTCGGTGCATGTGCACGTGCGTACACTGCTGATATGAAGCAGTCTGTCTCTTTAAAAGTGCTGTTTTTAGAATAAATGACTGGAATTTGTTTGTGTATGCATGATTCTTGCTGCGAATACTCGATAAACAAGTGAAATTTGAATCCTTTTTTTCGTCCGTTTCTCAGGGACTACTTCAAAGACATGTATCATCTGTCGTTTGTGAGACTGAACCGGAATCAGCTGAATGACAAAGGACTTCCCAAGGGCGTGTTCAATTTTTCCACCCTGCTGGACCTGCAACTGTCCCACAACCAGATCAATTCCATCCCCGTGATTAGCTCCCACCTGGAGCACCTGCACCTCAACCACAACCACATTGAGAGTAAGTTACTAACGTAAAGCAGTTCTGTTCACCTGGGCCTATTAGCAAAAGAAAACCCTTTATGCTCGTTGGTGCTGATCGGTTGTGGTTGCAGGCATCAATGGCACCCAGATCTGCCCAGTTACCTTAGAAGATGAGCTACAGGACGAGTCCCTGGTTCCCAGACTGAGGTACCAGCCCTCCGCTGATGATAGCTGTCATGAGCGACTGCAAACAGATCAAATATTTGTGTCTCAGGTACCTGCGTTTGGATGGGAACAACCTGAACCCTCCCATCCCCATGGACGTCATCATGTGCTTCAGACACCTCCGCTCTATCGTCTTGTAGAGGAGCCGAGATACGCTACCAAGCATCACGTACCTGCACAGTGGAGACTTAATTCAAGACAAATTAGGCCTCGTTTAGATCAGATATAGATTTCTGCAACAACAAACACACCGTTGACACTTTTGGGTTTCTTTATGCTTCGTTTTTTTTGTCAGATTCAGCAGAATGAGGACAAAAGTGGATATATTGACATTTGATGTACTTTTATCTGTTAGAGTTTTCCATTGTATCAGTAATTTCTCTCTTATCGACTTACTTTGAAAATAAAGAACAGTAAAACCTGAAAATGCAGGTGCATTGAGAGACAAGCTACAGCTGAGGATGGTCGTCAGAGAAGAGCCGAAAGCGGAGCGCCGATCTCAGCGGATGACAGGAACAATCACAGCTACCATGTAGTTGAAAGTGTCCCAGATGTGCCTGTGATTTTCACGGTATTTCATGTTAAAAAAAAGGATTTTTTTTTTTAATACTTAGTCTTCTGTATATTATTCGTCTGTATAAAGACTGTCTGTACAAATAACTGAAAATAAAAGGTTTTCTTTAGTCCACCTGGCTGTTTTATTTACGAACGGCTGCAGTTTGCCCTCAAATGTCTTTAGGGTGGTAAGGAAGGGGAAAGTCAGGAACGTGATCCCCTCAGGGATGTGATGGGAAAGGCAGCAGAGCTCCTGGCGGCTCAGTGGGGACCTCTAGCGGCTGAAACCAACATCCGCCATCCCAAATGGAAACCGCTGCGGGCTAAAGATGACGAATACTAGCGGAAAGTCCTGGAGGTGGATTTTGGCACATCATTCCTTATACGCTTATATTTCAGTGCAGAAGCATTCGATTTCCCTTACCTGGAACTAACCTGAGGTTTGTCTTCTTCTCTTGAGCTGGATTCTTTCCAAAGCAGGTGGATTTTATAGAAAGTGAGGTAAAAGGTGTTGATGTGACAGGGGCAAAGTGGTCTCACTGAGAATAACCCCCCCTAGGAAAAAAGATAAAGACAAATCAGGTGTGTTGTTATAATCAAGGTCGTCAGAAGAATCAGATCACACTGATGCCCAACGAAGAGTGATGAAGGAAGAAAACATGAGAAGAAAAAAAAATGAGAAGAAATCAAAATGACTCATGAGATGACCGCAGACATCGGCTTATCTGTAATTACGGCACCCCCGTCACTGCATGGAAATGTTTCCCTTTCAGATAAATCCTGTCCCTTTCCTCCCAAGAAGGTATTGAGACACCAGCAGGCGTTTCCACTTCCTCGTCCTAAAACAAGCACCGTGTAGGTGTGTAGGTGTACGTCGTACCTGTGCAATACCTGCTTAGAAAAAAAACAAACAAAAATCACTGCTGCACTATAAAAGGAGACAGCATGGGGATGCAGAGGCACGTCGGTCCTGGGACTCTTCCTCCGAGACACACAGACAGGTGAGTGCGAGGACAGGTGGATCCGCTCGGGATCACAGGGACGGCTCAGATCGGAGCATTAGGGATCCTTTTCATTTAGCTCTGGATAGATGGAGTTAGATTTAGTTAGATTTAGTTAGATTTAGTTAGATCTTTTGGATGCTGCCTTTAGCTTTCTGTGATTTATCTGAAAGTTTCTTCTTAATCATCAATATTAAATGTATTTCTCTCTTAATCGTTGCTAACAGAGACATGTATTTATCAGTCTTTCCCAAGTCAAGCACAGTGATGAAGACTCTGCCATCCATCTGCCTCCTCTTCCTCGCGCTGTGCTGTCTGACTGAGGAGGCGCAGAGCCAAACTTTGCTCGTGGACAGCTGCTCCATCAGCGCTGACCTGCAGGAGATGCACCAACATCATTCCAACATCCGTCTGAATGCAGTGAGTGACTGGAACCCCACACCAGTCAGGAAATCCCACCCTTCCTCACCGTTTGTCCATTCCAGATCACAGAGGATGAAGAGATCGGAGTGAAACTTCTGAGCAAAAGATTGATGGAAGATGTCCAGGTGAGGTTTTTTTCTGTCCTCACGCCTTTTTTAACGTTTCAAATGGTCTCAATTAAGAAAAAAGAGACTCCATCAGCATCTGTCTTCTAGTTTGCACGTGAAATCTGTTCACACTTGGGCTTTATGAAGAACGTGTGGGCGCATGTGTCTAAGCGGCCGACATCTCTCCATCAGGATGGTCAGAGGTGCTGTTTCCTGCGACTTGTGCTGCAGTTCTACATCGACAAGGTGTTCCCCAGCTACCTGTCCTCCCATCCACAGAACCAATCCAGCTCCAGCTCACTGGCCAACACTTTCATCATCATCGTCCGGAAACAGATGATACAAAAATGTGTAAGTCACCTGCGCAGTGACACAGGTGGAATAGAAAAACAAACCACGTACAAGTGGGGATAATGGCCTCTTCTTATTTTCAGCACTGCCTCTGCGAACAGGAGACGCAGAAAAAGGTCGACTCTCTGCTCGATGCGTTCAACAAGGTATGCGCTCAGATGTTCTCTTCACTTTTTGTCATATTATGTCGCTGAAAAGAGCACAAATACCAAAGAAACCCTGAAGAAAAGGTTGCAATGCAGATAATAAAGAGGACCAGTTCAGTTCCTAGCAGGATTCCTTCTGAGTAACTAACATCTTTTTTGTTGGGCAGTTGGAGGCCAGCAAGGCTGTGCTGAAGGCTGTGGGAGAACTGGACACTGTTCTGCAATGGCTGCAGCTCTTCGATCAGAGCCTCAGCTGAACAATCCAAAAAGACACGTCCACATTTGGTGCAACCCCAGCAAGGACAGCGCTTAAATCACACTAGCAGATTGGGGGTGTTGAGCAATCATCACTCCAAATCCCGGTGTGTTTCTCTAATCTGTACTTAAATTATTAAACGTGTTTGTAATGTGATATTTCTAATATTTATCAGAACCATGACTTTGTGAAGCTATTGTACTGTATTTATCTACTTTATCTAATAATAAATACTTATAGAAAACCTAATCATCCTTGCTGGCTCTTTTTTTAATCACTGTTTACAAAAGAAAATGGCAGTTAACGAGGGACCACTGAATTGCTGGAAAACCAGAGAATTAAGAATTGGGTGCTTGTTGGAGTCTATATTGTCCTTTCTGGGCTGTTATAGAAACAATATGGATCAATGCAATGCAAATCAATATGCACATCTTCCTCTGCCACGACCATAACCAGAAGAAATATAACATGATGCTGATGTTATAGATCAGCACCAAACAGATGTCCTCTGATCGACGCTCTGGGGCGCTGTCGCCCTCTACCGGCACCCGGAGGAACCGCAGCCTTTCCCAGCAGAGCCAACACGTCTTTGTATGGCTCACAATGAAAATAATCAATACTCAACAACAATTCATCACAGCATTACTTCCTAATTTAGAAAGAGGAAATTATACATATTTAAAAATATCTCAAACATGTAATATTTCAGGATATTTCAGTGCGTGTGTTGTGATAGGTGACTTCATAGGAAGCGCTGCTGACATAATCATAATCCCTGACATAAAATTACGTTAGTGCATTTGTCACAGATTTTTAAATGTAGTAAATGACATAACTATGCATTATGCAACAATTTAGTGATGTGTCTTCCTGTCACCCTGGTAACTAGAACGTAAATGTAATGTAGGGCCTTTTTTTCACCAGTAGTGAAACACTAAAACACCAACACTTTAAACACAAATGTGGATAACTTTGATGTCTGCAACTGATACTGCACAGGTGTGCACATGAAACATACTAATGCCCTGAATGCCTGGTTTCACATCTGTTTGACGGTATTATAATGTTTACATTTCACCACTATAACTGAATGGCACCAAAAAGGTGTGAAAACTACTTGACCATTTTTCCTAACTTTTGTGAATATTAGTGGGAGTTTTTTTCATGTTTTAATTTCAGGTTTAATCATTTATTAATACTGACTTTTATATTACAACCCCCCCCCCCACAACAAACAAATAAACAAACAAACAAACAAACAAACAAAAACCACTGGTTGCACAGAGAATCAACGTCGCTCTTGATTTCTTAACACCTGATCTTCAGTCTATCTGAACTCTAATCTAACTAAAACAAAACAGAACTATTACTCATCATTTAAATTACGCTGAGAATGAGCCATGTGTTTTTCTTTTTTTACTTTCGCTAATTCAGCTCCCGGATGTTTGAACATTCATGGAAAAACATGAGCTGTCAGAATGAGTGCCGCTTGCATAAGTGCGGTTAACACTATCATATGTAAACGGCAAATCGACCACGTATGCTTACGCACTACCAAAGGTGCATAATAACATGATGATAAATTACCCTCTTAATAGCATCACATTGGAATGTATCACTCACTTGTGCAATTCCATGAGTAGTTATTTCTAATAATTACAGAAACAAGCTGTTCTTGCAGAGGAAATTTCACAGTGTTATCTTTACCCAAAAGGAAATTTGCCTCAGCAGAATCTGACGGGCAATTTGCATTTAGCGGTATATCAGTACATTTGTGGCAGGAGGAAGGTAATTCTAGGAGTTTCGGGCTCTATTTCTGAGCTAAATCGTCTCAAAATAATCTTTTCCTGTTTTAATCAGCTGGTGGTGCCAAATTGACCTCGTTTGAGATCTCAACCATATCTGCAGTGACTGGAGACCAAACTTTGAAGAGTTCGTTATGGAATTTGTGTAAAAGCCCATGTAAATCTCTGTAGGGCCCCTTCCCAGGAGTCACAGTTCAAAGTAGAAGGAAGTTTTTGTTTCCATTTGGCTCACTGATGATGCACGAGGAAACACCCACCCGGACATCAGCTGTCATCATGTGCCAGTGACCCTCTTCCTCGGTAGGAACAATCTTCAAGCTCACGCACTTTAGCGTTATTCGTTCTCGTATTTCACGTGATCAAAGTATATTTCTGAGGGCGGTCTCGCAAAAACGTAAACATACATGGCTGCAATTCTGATGCTTGAAAGTGAAAGAAGTGCGGTGACTCGGTTCGAAATGACAAACCGGTTTCCAGCAGCGAGGGATGCAGCTACCCTCTCTCGCTTTGCACCAACAGTCAAAACTGCAGAACGTGTGTAACGCACACCCAAATCTGCCGGAAAGGACTTTTAAAGGCTGGGCCACGTGGCACCCTGACCTGAAGTGTGCGTTTGACCTTCTCCTGACTGGATGACAGTCAGTTGACTGTCCTCGCTCAGTCTCAGCTGCTGGATTCTGTGAAAAAAAAACTCAGCAGCAGAAGACGCAACCACCTGACTAATCTCTGTATGAGTTGTTTCGGTTTCTCGTTCGGCCGCTAGCTGAAGTGTTCACAACAGAGCAAAAAACAAAAAAACTCAAAACTCATTTTTAAAATGCACAAATTGGGAGAAGTCTGGTGCAAAAACACACGTTTTTGTTGAACTCCAACAAACTGAACTGAAAAACAGTTTCCCCCTCCAATAACATTGGATGCTTATGGCATAATATGATCTTTAGATCATCGAAGTTCAGCTTCCCTCCAGAATCCAGAACATCACCAAAGTTTAATCCACTGTTTCTTTGTCCCATTATCAGCATCTCCTGGATTAAACTGACTTTAAAAAGACCTTAAAAAAAGCAAAAGGTTTGAAAGGAGAGAACACGAGAACATCCACCTGACACTGCTGACTCATCCCAAATTCGGGTATGAATATGCAGAGACGCTGAAAAGAAACGGGTTTTCGGAACAAGGCGGGTGCCAGTGGTCACCAGCACATCATAACCCTGGATTCAGATTCCCCGGAGAGGCGAACTAATGAAATAAAATACCAGCGTTACCCAAGAGACCAAGTGTTGGAAAACAGGACAAAACAGAAAAAGTACTGATGGGAAAACACCCCTCATGTTGGCCACTTCTCTCCGTAGTTTCTCCTTTACATTAACATACATAAAATAGGCACGTCTCTGTTTTTCGACTGACTCACTTACTCACCAAAAAAAGAAAAGAAAAAGCATGAGTAGATCATTGGTTTGTCATACAAGAGTGGCAGAGCAAACAAGAAACTATGTTTCCTCTTTGTGAACAAAGAGGAACATGAATAAAATGCTTTTTTGCTGTTCCAAAGTAGGAAAAAACTATGCTCATCTGCAAGAATGTGTAGTTTATTTATTTATTCTTGTTCTTATTCTTAAGATTCGCCCATCACCTAGGTATGTGCTTGAGGTGACCAAAAAGGGTACATTTTTAGTAGGTCTGAATAAGTCAGTATTTAAGACTAACAAAATATTCTAATTTTAATTTTTAAAAATTCTTAATAAAACAACTAATTAATTAACAACTGAAAGAAATGCAGTGCAATTAGCAGAAGTTCCTTTTTGAGGGTTTTTCCCCTACTTTCTACGTGTTGAGCACTTTGGCGACCATAATTATATTTTTTCCGGCGCCCTAATAGCACTGATTAATATTGATAACACGTAATAATTATGAATATTGGGCAAAAGGTCGCCTCGAGCGCACATTCAGCACTTAAGGGTTGCTCACTGATGAACGTCTGGGGAAGGGGGGGGGGGGGAATGTATCACTCACCAGCGTTAGGCTCCTCCCAGACCTCTGGCTATAAATTAAGTAAAGAAAAAGCTCTAAAGCATGCACCTCGCAGACCTGGCATCCATCTTCACCGGCTTTTCCCAGAAGACCATCAGAATGCCTGGCCGCACTCTGCTCTCCGTCCTGCTGCTCCTGTCCTCTTCCTGCGCCGTTTGGTGCGCGACACTCTGCAACAACCGCTGCTGTAGCTTCTTGGAGGGCTTCCCTGCGCGCTTGAAGGTGCTCAGAGAAAACTACTCCAACATCCGGGAATACTACGTGAGTAAGAAACGGCGAAGTTTACCAGACATCTGCTGGAGCATCATTTGGAGCCTGGGCTGATGGTCACCTGCCTCGGACCATCACCTGGAGCCGGCAGCCTCCAGGTGATGCTGCGCGTTTCCCTCCGCTCACCTCTCTCTCTCTCTCTCTCTCTCTCTGTAGGAGGCAAATGATGATTTGGACTTAGTGCTCATAGACCAAAGCATCGTAGAATCGTTTAAAGTAAGTTCCCCTCCTCGACTTTAGTCACGGGATGGATAGACCGTGTTCCCATACGTGCGCTCTCGCACCTCTCCAGACGCCGTTTGCCTGCCACGTCATGGACGGCATCCTGAAGCTCTACCTGGACTCGGTTCTTCCCAGAGCGCTGGCCAGCGTCACGGTGGAAACCAGAGACCTGCAGCCCCATGTGGAGTCCATTCAGCAGATCCTCGACCAGCTCAAGACCGAGGTTAACAACTGCGTGAGTACGCGCGTCTTCCTGTGCGCAATGTTACGCAGTGCGCGTCCGCGCCGCAGCGCGGGGAGGACGCGCAGGTCTCTTCTTGAATCTCTGCTCAGCAAACCGCCTAAAGCTTTTGGGAAACTGTCTACAGGGCAATATTTTCGGACAACTAAAATATTTAAAGGGTCATAAAAGGGGAAAACCGCCGTGCGCGCTTCCAAGTCATCAAGGACAGAGCATAAACCATCAGACAGCTGTTGCAAAAGAGGTTTTTCCGGAACAGGAGAGGCTCAATCAAGCTCGTTTCTTCCCATTACAGAAGCATTTCTTCGCCTGCAAGAATCAGTTTGACATGAACACCCTGACGTCTGCTTACACACAGGCAAGTAGCAATTCCAGAACTCCCACTTCAGCCGCCACCCTGAGCAGTGTTCTGATTGGCCGACCTCTTTGCCAACAGATGCAGGAGAAAGGGCTGTTCAAAGCCATGGGGGAGCTGGACCTGTTGTTCAACTACATCGAGATGTACATGTCTTCAAAGACGCACAGAAACAAAGCCTGAAGAGCAGAGAAACCAGTTGGTTTTTACTGGAATGAGTGTTGACAACCGTCGTATGAGCTTTTATATTTTGAGACCTCTGCTGAGCTTCATTGTTCTCAGGACAAGTTTTCAGACCATATTGTGTCTTTAAGTTACATCCCAGATGGCCACTTAAAAGGGCTTATTTATTTTTTCTTTATATACATTATTTATTTTGGATACTTACTGTTGAATAAAGTTGTTGATACAGATGACTTTGCTCTTCACTTTGCTTTTTGAGCATGGGTTACTGTAGCTTAGCGCGGAACTATCACATCCTGCAGAGCTGCCATGTGGGGAAACACTCGAGTGTAAATTCACCAAGGCGATGCTCTAACCTCAAACGTGACCCATATATAGATGACTTCCCAGCAACGCTTTTGCTGTATGTTAAGTTACAGTAAGCCGAGTAGCCTGCCTCGCCTCGGAGACAAATGTAATCTTTAAAAAAAAAAAGATTTGGGGCAAAGCGGTCCTGCATCACTGGGGCATCGATGAGAATTCACAGGCTTAAATTCCTAAGCTGAAGCAAAAAAAACCCTCTAACTGATGATGTGGATCGTGCAACAGGAGCACAAGAACCATGAACACGCGTCCGCCCTAAGGTTCTGGGATCACTCACGTCTCCAGAATGAAACTACTCGACGTCTCCCCAGTCATCTCCTCAGCCAGCGTGGGACGAAAAGTAGTATCACTCCAGACCTTAAAAACGCCACATCTGCCCCAACTCAGTTATTCAACTCAAAAAAAAAAATAATAATCCACCAATCAGTGCAGGCGAGTCTCTAGATTCTAATCAGCTTTTAAAATGGGGAAAAAACGTCAGAGAAACTTAATGAAAACACTTTCTACTAATAACGTGCTTGCATATACACATCTGAGAGAAACTGTAGGTTCATGGATGTATAAAAAAATAGAACTAAGGACTCAAGCTCGTGGGTTATCTATAACCTACACACCTGTGCACAGACATGTTTCTGAAGGCTGCAATTCTCAGTGAAAAAAAAAGAAAAAAAAAGGGGTTCCTGCAAAAGAAGCATGTTTTAAAAAAAATCATCAATCAGAGCGACCACAGCAGCCTCCATGTACATACTCAGAAGTGTACGTGACACGAAGAACAATGTCATTTCCAGGACATGGATTAGCATATGTTTTTTGTACATGTTACCTTTTCCACGCGTTCATACCAAAACGAGGCGCCGGGGTTGCTGAAGACCCGCAGGTTTCGTGTGGTATCACGCGCGCCGCCACATCTGGGGCAGATCTGATGGCGCCGCCGTTTCAGACAGGATGCGTGTTAGCGCGACGACCAGAACGACATGGAACTTCAAAGAAGTCCGCGCTTCTCGGCGGAGAACTTGTTATCCTTCAGATTTCCCTTCACCTTTGAAGCCCTCGCGTGCCACAAGGGGATGACAGTCACGTTTGTCGCCTCAGGCCGTCCTTCGAGGTCTGACAGGCGATTTTAAATGAAACGTTTCCCCGTTTTGAGAAGTGGATGCGGGTTTGTTTCTCAGAAGAGGGGTGACGGCTGCCACGAGTCTGCCACACTGAGGGACTCCTCAACAGGCCCCTGAGCAAAAGAGGGCGACGGCGGGTTTCACTACACTCAGAAGTCGACGCCGAGGTTCACCTGAAGAGAAGCCAACCCTTTGGTTTAACAGGAAACTGCTGCGAACAGCCCGGTGTTGTCAAACGTCTTAGTTGACTCAACGCCACCACACTTTGCTGCTACGCAAATGTGTATATTCCAAATGTCACTCATGCTACCATGTCTGCCCGTCACGAGTTGAGTCTGTGCAGCCCGCAATCCTGAGTCAAGGCTCCACACTCCTGAGTCAGAGGGGGAACGCGAGTGAGAAACACAAAATAGCAAAAAAGGTACAAACGGCTGTCAAATGTAGTAGAATTTTCACAAGCAAAATATATCGATCGTTGGGGGAAGGGGAAAAAAACCCAAAAAACAAATCTTGCTCTACGGTCTTGTCGTCAGAAGCCAGGGAAAAGTGACTGAGAAAGAAAAGAGAGAGAAAGATGCACGTTTCTTTTTTAATTGAAAGCTGAAGCAGACAAAAGTATGGCCCTTGGAAATGAGTCAACGAGAAAAGATACGTCTGTGCGTCATCTACAAAAAAAAGTGTTTGGCTCTATAAAAAAATAGGAACATTGTCAGAAACATTTAATAAACATTCAGACAGTGAAATTTATGGGTGCCATGTGGAAGGTAATGTGGATGTGACTTTAGAGTGACGAAAGGTTGTTTGTGGTGTACCCGAGTGAGCTGGGGTGAATTAGACTGGTAAAAAAAAGAAGAAAAGAAAAATATTGATCACACCTAATACAATGAGAAGACAGCCTGCTGGTGCTGCGTCTCTTCTGCTCCAGGACAAGGAAGAGCTGGCGACTTTAGAGCAGTCTTCCAGGAAGGGTGCAGGAGGTGAGGTCTGCTCTTCTCCACAGGGCGCAGGCCAGATTAAGATTAAGCCGAGCGACGGGTCAGTTGGGGTCGCCTAAACGAACCACGTACACGTCCTGAAGAATGCTACAACTTACGCAAAAGACACGCAAACTGCTATCCCTCCAGGCGCGTTTGAAAAGAAACGACAACTTTACGCTGACAAACATCTGCATAGCATTAACCTGAAATCAATCTGGCACTGCTGTAAATTCATAAACACAACAATGGTAGAAGGAAGGTGGGGTTAAATGTCACCTGCTGCTTGAGCAACACTTAGTAAGGCCTAAGCTATCACGTCTGTAAAATCTATGAAAAAATACAGTATCTCTTGGCTGCCGTTCCCCCGTGAGCTATGTGCAGGAGAAAGAGCGAGCCGCTTTTCCGTTTTAAACGCGACTTCCGCCTCTGCCTTTGAACTGCAGACGTACGGCGAAGGCAGGAGGGAGGAGTCGAGAGTGAGGTGCTCTGTCAGGTGGCACGTGGCCCTTGTGTCAGTGCATAGGCCTCTTTCCAACATTCAAAAAGATAAAATGAACCTGACAGACAATCTCTGGACTTCCAGTTCAGTTCTTCGGACTCCCAGTTCAAGTTCCAGAATCAAGTGGATACTTCCAAGGGACTCCAAGAGTCAGGGACAGTGTCCTTACATTCCACCAGTCAGTTCAAAATACATCTGCTTATGTGCTAAGAACCGGTCCCTTACTTTCATATTTGGGATGTAGCCGTTTAGTTAAACATTCGGGTTTGGGTGTGGAGCTGGAACGGGGCTGCGGGCTGGTAGGACTACTGCCGACTAATGCTAAGGCTTTGTTTTCAACATAGGACCCCTTCAAATTCACAACAGGAGCGAGCGCTCACGGAATCTCTCTGCTCTTCTTTTTCTAGAATTGATAATGTCTTCACTGAAAGGGACAATGTCTCAGAGTAATAAAAACAATCCTACAAAACATTAGAATTTACCATGAAAAATAAAACGCATAAAATCCATGCATGCGGGTCCTGTGTCGACAAGTTATTGCTTCCCTCATACAACCTGTGTTTGCATGTGCATGCATACGTGCATCTTTCAGTGAGCTGCGGGCTGTGGGTTCACAGTGCTGTTATTGGCCTTCTTTCTCCTTTTCGTGAGTAGTGGATTGGTGGAGTCCTCAATGGTCTTGATCTTGATTTGATCATAGTCTACCCTAATCGTTGCCAAGGCACTGGTCATCTCCTCCTAGAATAACATAAATGAAAGGTTTTCCCAGAAACACAAATTCAGTATTTCTACACTAATTTCTAGGAAGCAGAGCAGTACTGATGAAATATTTCTACATAAGCAGGCCGAGGAGACATATCCAACCTTGACATCCTCCCACGCATCCTTCTCTTCCTTCAGCACCCGGCTGGTGTGGAGGGGAGTCTGAGGAACCTCCATCGATTGCTTTAGAAATGGACACAAATGCATTCAGATGTATACCAAGAGAGGAGGAAGTGGATGAAAAGGTGCTTACATTGATCCATGGGTGATTCATGAACTCCGTGATGGTCATCCTTTGTGTTGGCTCGGTCTTGAGCAGGGTTCTGATGAGCTGTTTAGCTGCAAAGACATTATTAAAACTCTTTTAATGGTTTACATTAAAGCTGCAGAAATGGTCTTTAAACATGAAATTCATAAGAAAAGGGTAAGTACACTTTGCTATCTATAAACATTTTAATCCAGATAATCATTCCTCCACAGCTGATCCTAATTCAAACCATTTCCTCACCTTCTTCTGACACATCGGACCACTCAGGGTTGGGAAACTCGTATTGGCCCATCCTAATCCTCTTCTTCATTCCAGGAGAGATGGGTAAGCCGTGGTTGGAGTAGAAAGGAGGGTACCCACACAATCTGGAGGTTAGAAAGGATGAATTAGCTCCGTGAAGCAGAGGTAAACCTAGGAGGAGGAGGAGGAGGAGGAGGAGGACGTTCGGCTGCACTCACAGGATGTACATGATGACGCCCAAGGACCACATATCACACGACTTGTCGTATTTTTCTGGACCGAGAACTTCTGGAGCTGCAGTCAGGAAGAGCATCTTAGGGCCATGTTTGTGCAACTCGGATTACAAATTCAAGCGATTCCAGATCACAGCAACAGTTTCTCACCAACATAGTAAGGTGTGTAGCAGGGAGTAGCCAGAGAGTTATGAGTCGTGGTTTCCTTAGCAAAGCCAAAATCGGTGAGTTTGAGCAGAGCATTTGGCCTCTTTGAGGAATACAACAGA
>CAAE01014528.1:516977-563274 GCA_000180735.1 Tetraodon nigroviridis | reverse complement strand
ATTCCTTAGAGACCTTTTCTCTTTCTTTCAGTGAGTTTTGGTTTCCGTTCGACCTCAAACATTAGTTACGAGGGCGCCTGCGCGCTCACATTCCTCACCTCTCTCTGTGAACGCCTGGTCTCCTCTGTCTTGGATGCGACTGAAAAGCTCCCCACCATCCATGCTTTGAAAGACAAAGAAAACAAATGGAAGTCCAAATTCCTCACATTAAATGTTAAATCATAAGTGCAGACTCCATTGACAAAGCGTTTACTATTTACCCTACTTTAGAGTGGTTATTTACTTTTTCAAAAAGGGACAGGGGCCAAAGCTTTGTCGAGTCGGAAATTCAGAGAGTCAGCTAAATATGAGGGAAATGGCTGCTTCCTAAGCACGTTTGGGTTTCGTGTGCAATCATGGCTGTGAACAAGTGCATGAAAGCGCGACCCGATACCTCGCAGAGGCATAAATGAGAGTCGGCCTGCAGACTGAGC
This sequence comes from Tetraodon nigroviridis, assembly GCA_000180735.1. NCBI lineage: Eukaryota > Metazoa > Chordata > Actinopteri > Tetraodontiformes > Tetraodontidae > Tetraodon > Tetraodon nigroviridis. Next base: position 562,801 of record CAAE01014528.1, on the reverse strand, counting down.
ATCAGAACAAGTCTGAAAAAACCACAGCACACATCAAACTTGACTCAAATCACCCATTCGCTCAGCCTTTGCATGGCGGGGAGTGAACCGAGGTGTGAGCGATTGTTGATATCAGAACGATGAAACTCATTCAGGGATTTTTCTCACACTAACTTGCTGGCTCCTCTTAAGGAGAAACAGTCAGTAAATATGCTGACTTTGGGCCGAGTGTCAAAATTTGAGGCGTGAATTCTCAGCAGAAGATTCTTAACAGACATGTGTGCCAGAACTGAGACAACGCTTTTGTAACTCTTCACCATCTCCAGGGTTTTTGATGTTATCGTTGATGTTTGATGTTATCAAACTATTGTTGACGGTAGGAGGTCAAATAGTGTAAAATTATAGCACTTAATAGGAAAAATGAGCAAGACGATTCGCCCTTTGTCAAGACATTTCTAAAAGATTCTTACATCAGGACACATCATGGGAGAGGATGTAATTAGGTTTTTCAAAAGGAAATGAGAAAAATATCACACACACATCACACACTTCAAGTTTCCTGTTGCAATTTTCTAGGAATTATTTAGGTTTCAATAGTGACTCTTTTCTTCTGCTCGTGGTCAACGCAGGTTTTTTTTTTTTTTTATCAAGAATTTCTCATGGAAAAAAAAATGCATTTTAGGCAAGACCACATCGCAGCAACCACAACCTGTGCATATGCGGCAGGTGGGTGGAAGTTTGGCGGTTTGGTGCACTGCAGCACAGAGAAACAGAGGCAAAGATTCAAAGCTCATTTAGGAGAAATGGGTCGTTTAATCTCAAGGTGATCCACGAGAGTTTACAATAATCTGAGTGGACATAAATTGCTTTGCAAAAATGATGACAGCTACACAGATGGAGAAGCACAACTGACACACAGCCAATCAGCAATAACAAAACAGTGAAAGGTGGGAGCCAAGATCATAGATTACGAGTGCGAGAGTATATTTCTGACTCGTGTCTGAGACATGATTGTAAATTATTATAATAAATAAAGATATAATTACAAAGTAAACTTTACACAACCTGCAGATACTTCTAAATTTGTGGTTCCCAACACCTCACTAGATCAGGCTCATACATAAATGTTGGTTTTATGCGTCCGAGTGTGTGTGTCCGAGTGTGTGTGTGTCCGAGTGTGAGCTCACCACTCCATCACAATCAGAAGACATTTGCGACTCTGGTAAAGGTTCTCGTAGACGTCAATGATGCGTACGATGTTGGCACAAGGCGATGCCCTCCAGTGGAGCTCGACTTCCCTGCGGGCTTTGGCACAATCCTGCAACATCTGGAAGAAAAAGAACCAGGAAGGATTTACGTGGAGGATGAGGGAGTGAGATTACACCAACATAATCTAACAAACCTTATCAAGCATACCAATGATCATTTGGTTTCTTTTCTTTGACACAATTTCCAAAAACACCTTCTGGGGAAGTCTCATATCTGTGAGACTCGAGCACACTGCACCAAAAAGCGAGTAATTGTCAGTTTACAAAAGCAACAACGCTGGACAGAATTGATGGAAGTGCAGTGCTGCCCTCAACTGGCAGAATTCTGCACCACATGTCAATGTAAAAACTAACGGTTCTGTCTGCCTCCGAGGTGCACAGATAACCATCCTACCATAGGCGCACACCAACAACCTGTACACTAAAACCTGCATCCGGATGAGGCAGTTGTGTGCGTGTCATTTCAAGGCCCTCGGACAGCCCTTAAAAAAAACCCCCAAAACTAAAAATTCTATGCTCACTGTACTTAAAACAGTAATTGTCAACATGTGGTGCAATCCTGACGTAAATTCTGATTCCTGCACCAGGATTTGTTTGTATATTGGATTGTATCACACTGAATATAGACGAGGAAAAGTCTAAAATAACTTTGCCCGCCAGTGGAAAGAATCCAGTCCTGGGCAGACAATGAGCGAGCGTCTATCTTGTGGCGCATTCCAACGCTGCCCACGGTGAGAGCACAACGGTGGGCTTCAAGTCCTGCACAGGAAGCCCAAACTGCATATTTACACAGAGCCTGTTCTGTCACCCATTTACACGCATGTGAGCATCGCTATCGCTTTAAACATCTGATGTTTACACAGCGGAGAATAATGGTGTAGGTACAAGGTAAAAGCAGCGTCAGTCTCTACACGCAGGTAACTAAGGGACAAAACCAGTCATCAGAATATTTGGCTTTTTTCAGCATTTTTTAAAATATGACATTAATGCGGTAGTGTTCCCGTGTTCGTCCGGTTAAACCAATCATTCTGACAACGCAGACAGACCTTCAAGGCTATTTCAGGGTTCAGTAGCTTGCTCAAGGACGCTTCGACTGCAAAGGCCCGGGACTGATGACCTTTGCATGAACGGCGCTAGCATACTAGCCTTGGGCCTTCTGAGTTCATTTTAGCAGAGTCTTCTATTTTACAGTCGTTTAACAGCGTTATGTGTAAGGAAGTCTTTTCATGACCTCACTTTCAGCAAACATGGCATCAAAAAAGGAACTCATGGATAAAACGTGTCCGGGAAACAAGTACACAAAAGGTAGCAGACCCAAAGATGGCATCAATCCACAATCAATAATTTCAAAATGGTTTCTTATAACGCGACCAATCACATGTGTAAACAAAAGCCAACCTGCGCTGCTGCGTATGTCTTTAGAAGGAGCCCATCTGCTGTTAAACAGGGGAACGTGAAAGAAAGGAGGGAGATAAGAGGGCAGATGGGCACACAATACACCTCCCCTGGAAAAACACACGCCTAGGGTCAGGCACCGGAAGGTGTGTGTGTGGGGGGGGAATTAGCCGAGGGAGCGCTCCATCCTCCAGCTGCTGTCAATGACCAAAGAAGTCCAGCATTGATCTAAACCTGAGGGCAACAGGCCTGCCACATTTGTGGAGATAAGAGATTACCCTGGGTTTGAGGTTAAGCCTGGCTCAGAGAAGCTTCTTAACCTGAAATAATAATTACCATACCAAACGTCCTGAGACAACTGACCCTAGAAAGGCCCCAAAGGGGTGTTAATAACGTACATATTTGATCTGCAACCTCTACTTGAGTTCTATCAGTCACGTTTTTGCTTCCTCAACACGGACAGGCGGCTTTTTGGAAGCCAGCAGGTGTCCCACAGCAGACACACACCAGTATGAATGACTAACAGCGGAGAGGAAGTGAGAGTGAGAGATCAGAGTGACAGACAGAAACTGTCATCTCATTTCCTCAGTTCCAGCGTGGAAGAGTTTGTCTTCCAGGAGGAGGAGACGCGTTGGGAAATGGACGAGGACAACCACAGCCATCCGAGCGGGTTTAGAAACAGCGCCGGCGGAGACGGGATGAGGGTTTTTAACCGTTTCAACCTTCTCTCCATTCCAGTGACGGGGATTCGAAAGCCCCTCCCCTCTGTCATCATGTGATTAATGGTGTAAATCCCCAAATGCATCTAATGCAACACACAAACGGCTGAAAAAAACAAACAACGTGATCATCTGACATCACAATTACCTTCTCAAGCCCTGATAAATTTAAAGTTGCTAAAGAATGCCGAGAAGAAATGATTCCGCCTAAAGCTGTTGACGGAACTGCACGTTAGAATGACTGAAATATCTTGGATTTTTTTTGCGGCACCAACAGAGCTAAAGCTCCAGAGTGAAGAATAAACGACAACATTTCCTGTCAATCAATTCCTTGCTGTTACCATTAATCAGCAGGAACCAAGTGATACACTTCCTTTTTTCAAATCAGATAAGTACAAAGTCAGCTCTGACGGGAACAGCAACATTTCTATCATTTTCTTCGTTGGTAGAGTATTTGAAACATGGATGAGACGTTCTGTGTTCAGAGCTGTATTTGGTAGGCAAAATAATGAAACCAAAGATGGAGATCCTATCCGTTTATAAGCTGTAATTTGATGCTTCTTTTGAATCCTAAAGCTTCCTGAATACACATGTCAGCGTTACTGCAATATTAGAAAACTAAAAAAAACCTAAAACTTGAGATTGGGGAAGCCAACCTGACAGCTAGGTCTGATTAATGAAACAGCCCATGATGATTACATCTGGTGGGTTGCACCGACAACGACTTCTGAGGGGTTTTTTTAGCACCTCTTCCTTCCTCTGACCCTCCCTTCTCTTCCTTCCTTCCTCTCCCATCTCATCAGTAAAATATAACCCTGCCTCTTTCTTTGTGTCATTAAGCTTTCACTTAATACAGAGATGGTCAGGATGACAAGGTTCAGGAATCTGAAGGGGCGGCTTCTCTGACTGGCTCAAAGTCATGGATGAGTCTCTACTTGCTCAATTTTACTACGAGTCCTGAGAAGTTTGCTGGTTAACAAAACCTCCTCCAGTAGTCATGGAGCAAAAGAAGGGCCCTGCATGCTGGATCAAGAGTAACCACATTTCACAGATAATAGGTTACTTTGTCTGTATGAATCCGAAAAGAAGGAATATTAATAAATGTAACAGACCTGTTAACTAGTTCCATTGCTCCTTCCCCAGATCCACCTTGGTTTAATCCAGCAGTGACTCACTTAGCTGGATTAAACATCACGATGGTGAAACACATCTTTCCAAATTTCTGTAATTTTTGAGGACTCACTAACCTTTTTGTCACTCTTAAGAGTAATTTATCAGCTAAAACCAGGTTTATGATTAGTGATCTTCAGACTGACACAGGGTCTGTGACACTAGTGACAACTCTTTCTAGGGTCTAGAAACTAGGTGAGGGCAACCAGCAACAGCCAACAAGCAGGGGCAAGGAAAACGTGCAGAATGATGGACAGATTTTAGGACATTAAGGCAGAAACAACAAAAAATAGGAACAGAAAATGCACAAGGAAACACGTTTCTCTAACACAAGGAAGGAAAAAGAACCTCCGGTAGATGCTAAAGGACGTGGACACACACACAGAACTATTAACCCACAGTATGCTGGACTATTAACTTGTGATACCGCCAAGTAGGAAGCTTCTGACCCAGGATGGAAAAATAAAAATTTCAAAGACAGCTTTGCATCACTCTCCAATCATTCTCTCAATCTTATCGAATATCGAAACCACGTTGAGGGAACTTGGTGTGAAAAAACGGCCGGCCTCTGCCTTGAGAAAGCAGTAGTGTATGGCTAACGCTGGGACCATTTTGAAATCCAGAGAATACCAGTTTGGTAATGAACAAACAGCAGTAACACACTTTGTATCCATGTTGACTGTTAGACCCAATGGGTTAAAACTGCAAAGACTGCAAGTGTCCATCATTCCTTAAAACACACACAGAGGTCACACAGCCGGCTCAAAAGTATTAAAAACCACTTATCTGCAAAGGGTTAACAGATTAGGGTTACATTTAAATAATTTAGCCTGAGGGATAGTGTTTAATAAGATGAGACAGTCAACAAACCACTGGAGAGCAGCAGCCATCCAGTTATGTCAGGATACCACACGTTTTTGATTAAATATCACCTGTGTCTCGGCATAGCATGTTTTGGAACATTGTTTAAGGAAATCTTACCTTCAGTGCATACTTGTCTGCGCTCTTCTTGTGGAAGATTTCAAGCACCTTCCCATTGATGCCCAGTCCCAGCACCTGACTGGTTACCTTGTAGTCGTCAGATATAGCGTTCTTCTTTATCTGTAAGCTGGGTCTGGCGTGAAACGGAAGAAAGTGTCCGGGATTTTGTTGTCCGGTCGGGTTCTGCTGACCCCCCGGGTTGGGAAACAGTGGGTGGTTCTGTGCGTTGGATAGCATTGTCCTGGTCGGGGCTAAGAGACGAAGAGCCGCCTCACAACAGTACTTTCCGCCCTCTTCCTCAAACTGCAAGCCTCTTCCCGAGTTAGCTGGCCTGTGACGAGTTGTATGGTGTGTAGCAACAAGGCCCGGGGAAATACAACGGGTAGTTGTGACGTTGTCGCCGATAAAAATCACTTTGGTGGCTAATAAAATGTGAACTAGCTAGCCGTTAGCATGCTAGTTCGGTCCTATTCTTGACTTGTGACTTTCGGCTAACAACTCAGCTCGCCTAATGCTAGCTTACCCATCGCCGGTAGTGTCCGCCGTCCACCGGTTCGTCGAACAGTACTTCTCGAACTTGTATAAAAACACCCCATAAATCATCCACACAACCGGTTCTCTAAGCCGCTGACATAAAACCCAACATACGAAGTTAAAATTCGACTAAAAACCCAGCGAGCGTTGGGGCAGAGGAAGGCGGGTGAGCTCAGACACCAGTAGCACGCCAAACACTTCACTTTCCGACGCCAGGCAGCCAGAAGGAGCAGGTTTTACCGCTGACGTCATAGCCCTGTTTTTTAGCGCTTAAAGGGGAAGTGCGCTAAAAAAAAAAAACGTCGGCAGACTGCGCGCATCTCACGCACAGGTGCTGCTGAGTGTGACTTCATTGGCCAGAAGGGAAATTTACGTTCCCCGCAGCGACGTCACGCAGCGGGACAACCTGTTGGGAGAAGGGCCCCTTGCGCTGTTTTGATTGTAAAGGAGAGGGGGCGTCCGGGGCCCAAAATAGATCAAAATGTCTCACAGAAGTCCTTAAAGGTTACCCCAAGGTGAGACGGCTACACTTCAAACAGGAGTGTGTGTGCGCGCGCGCGTGTGTGAGTGTGTGTGAATATTTATTACAGTTGCAATTTTTGCTGATACTTCTAAAAGCAACGTGATTTTTTTTTTTAGTTAATTCACGTTGACTCGCAAAGGTAGAGGTTTTATCTGGTACAAGCTACATGAACCTGTGTTTTTGGTTTGCTTTTGCATTTGTTGTACGCTTTTTCCATCAGACACGCTGGTCTCACTGCCTCACATCCACACGAACCACAAGATGGCGCAAGAGTCCAGGTTTCCTTTGAGAGACTTGTCAGCTCTGAGTTTTTCATCATTAATTGTGACGGGACAGAGCTTAATTTTCGATGTTTTAATGTAGTGATGTGGTATGAATATTGTCTTCCTTTGTTTTATTACAGGGGCACTTTAAAAATATGGAATTACTTGAAATTTTAAGCATCTATTTAAGCATCTATGTGACTTTTGTGAGACCTTTCCAAGAAAAGTGCTCTTTCTAAAACCTCAGGCTGTGGCTCTTATTTTTTTATTTCCTATGATCTATTCCACCTAAAACTGAACTTACTTGATTTTCTGAGCAAAAGTGTGTAACAAGTGTTTTTTATCACCCCTAGTTACATAAGGCAGGAACATCGCATGAGCTCATGGTGTCCATAAATACTGTGTGTGCACCTTTTCAACCACCTGTGTGCACGAACACGCTCAGACACATGACTAAGAAGGTTGTCCAAAACTGGAAACACGCCTTTTTCTGATGGATTTGCACAAGTTACAGTTACTTTGCACAGCTCCAGGTTTACTCATAGCCGGTCGCCATGGGTGACCTGCTGACCGCAGCGTTCTCTCTCGGGGGACACAACGTGGATCCCGCTATTGTTTCCAAGCTGTTGGGTTTGAACCCGGTTCTTCACCAGTGTCCAGGACCATCAAGAGTGCGTCATTTGTGCAAATAGCTGGAGGATTTGACATGTTGACATTTTCCTTTTCTCAGCTCCTTCCAAGAATTCTCCCCTGACACTCTCTCCAGTTTCACAGCACCTCTTTTAACTTGACGGGGAGGCAGGCTCGGGGGCAAGAAGTGCATCTCCCCTCCCACCCCTCTGGTCTTCATTAGTGAGCAAAAGTCGGAGCAAGTTTGGATCAGTTATTTCAGGCTGGACAGAACCCGTCTTTGTCGGAATAATCCTTCATCGCCGCCTGGGGCTGAAACTCTAGCCGCCTCTTGATATAGAACCATGGTCAGCACTGGCTCTGATACGGGATTCTAGCACCTGGACACTCCACCCAACATAGAACCTGCTGAACCTGCTCACCCCTGTGAGACGGACCCCCGCCGCCCACCTCACCCTCCCCTCGTTTCATCTCTCACTCAGCCTTTTCTCTTTGTCTCTGTATCTCTCTCTAATGAGCGTGTGGAGCAGCGAGCACCCACATTTCTGCGTGATCTCATTTTATCCCCCTTTATCCGCATCCTTCGACTGCTGCGATGAACTTGTTTACACATGGTCGGTCTCAGCCCAGCCGCCCTGGAAACTTTGCATCCCGATCGGTCTGTCAGCCCGTTTACTCGTTGGTCTATTTGTGTCTTGATTTGCTGGCGGCCTGGTTCACCTCAGTGAACCGTCGCCAACGTTGGGGACGAGAGAGGCGCCTCGCTGATAGACGATGACTAGTTTCCCCTGTCCTCTTTTCTCTCTTTCCTCATACACTCCTTTACAAACGCATGTGTTGTGGTTTATTTATTAATATTTCTATTAGACCACTTCATTTGTATTTGAAGTTCAGGCACATTTGGCCCTCCTGCGGTCTGACTGCGACCGAGGACACAAAACCTTCAGTGTGGGGATGCAGACAGATTTGTCGTTAACAGAAGAGCTGCACAACACCGCAAAAATCTGCACATGCAACTACACAAAGGAATCATGCATTAGGCCAGCGTTCCTCGGTTGGTGGCCTCCTGTAAAGCCCGGCAGGGAGCATGTGACCACCACTGGAATCCCCCTTTTCATCTATCAGCTGAGCCTGACCCACATAGGTCCCAGCAGATACGGAGGAACGTGTGGATCAAATGATACATTTATGAATTTAAAGAAATACGAATCTATTAAAAATGCATCTCTCAAAGAAAAGGTGAGCTGATGAGCGTATTTCATTCTTTTCTGCTTTCAAGGTTAGTAGGACAGCAACTTGTTAGCCCACGTGTGAGCAGTTGCTGCCACATTTTAGTCACATGGGCATTCCTCTTTTCCCCTCATGTCACCCGATAAACAAGAGGCTGTTGATACCGGCCGATTATTTAGCCTACTTCTGGTGCCAGCGTGTCTTCTGCCCTGCTCAGCTGTGAAAAATGCCCTAAATTCATTTACAGCTTTGTAAATACAGCCAACTTCCCCAAAACTACACTCTCTCTCACACACTCCTGTTGCATTTACATGAATGAATAAGTAAATTACCGGAGTGGTGCCCACACACACACACACACACAGGCCTGGTTCTGCTGAACCAGTGACCTCAGGTATTGGGATGCTCCATTTCTTCCACACAGAGATGGCCCCTGTAGGTTTGGGTGCAGCCGTTCGGTCCAGGCCACTGACCTCCAGGCTTCCAGAGTACACGTAAACCTGCTCGTCCGGCGTTGCTCTTCCTTGGTGTTTGAAAGACAACGTGTCCCTAAATATACCTGAGGCAGCAAGTCATCTTACAGCATTTATTGCTAATTGTTATACCTGAAGAGTGTTATTTTTGTAATCCTCAGGTGCTCTCAGATTGTAGTTGTTTATTAAATTTTATGCAGACAGGAGATGCTTCAAGCTTCATCAGAGCTGAGTTTAGGAAAACGATACGTTTAAACAAATATGGTTGAATCATTTTGATTATTTTCAAGTTACGCGTGTTAAAAATGATTTGATCAGTTGTTAAAGGATGCAAGAGACAACTGATTTCTCTTGTTCACTAATTTAATTGAGTAATGAAATGGAATAGGAGTGTCAGTAGGTGGAGAACCTTGAAGATAAACAGAATAGACATCCTGTATCCAATTTGCATGCATAACACTTGATAGTACAAACATTAGCAATTAAAAATGCAGTCATAAATATAAGAATGAATTATGTGAATGGGCATTAAACAGATGAATACCAACAATCCTAAATGAGTCCTAAACATCTGAAGTTGCTTCCAGTTCTACCAGTTGCGTCTTGTGACCGACCAGGAGCCGTGGTTACTGGGTTTCGAAGGGCAGGTCTAATTTAGCTACATAGCTGCAACACAGTTGGATGCCTCACATCAAACCTCCCTGCCCTTTGATTACTAAAAATAAAATGCCCTTTTTGATCTGTCTGATTGATCTGCACCTTTAATTTTCATAATTTTGGGTTCTGACGCAACAATCTTACAAGCGTAAAGGTTTTAAAGAACATCTCTACATAATTGAGAAGCTGTTCTTGCGTCTGAAACAGTCTGGAGTCTCTCCGCTCCGGCTTCTATCCATATTTCCTGATGCCTAGTTCTCCTCTGCTTGTGCAAATCGTGTAATCCAATAATCCATCCTAATCCCAACTAAGATTACATGAGGTGAATGAGCCACTTTGTGCACGAGATTAACAACCAGTTTAAACAACTCTAAATGCATTTGCGTTGAATACACACACACCTATATGTCATGTACACGCCTGAGTGTGTGTGATATACGTGTGTGTTGTGTTCTCCAACGAACAGCTGCTGTTTTTGCCCTCCCCACTGGTTTTTTTTCAACCGATCCCTCTGTTCTGTGCATTAGCAGAAGTCACTCCGGTGCTCTTTAATCCTACCAGTCTGATCCCCATCACGTTTCACCTCCTACACTCAGCCTACTGCCCCACTGCCCCTGTGAGCCTGGTCTACGCCCTCCGGGCTGCTCAGCCCTCTGGTCCCGTCCCACCTGCAGCACACTTCTCCCCTACACGCCTATAACGTTGACCCTAGTGTGCAAACTGCCCAGTAGGTCCCAGCCTTCCATCATTAAGGCTCAGCCTGGTCTCCATGAGACGAGTCCGTTTAATCATCATCCTCTCTCGTCTCATCTGTCATCACGGGCTGAGAGAAATCCGCTGCGAATTACTATTGGACTGGCAGCCATGGCTTCCTCGTGTCCCATGCAGTTGCAATGCTCACCTCTGCACTATATTTAAGCTGCCCAGCTGGCACTGCGAGCCCATCTACCCCCTCCCCTTCTCCTCCCATACACACGCACACATGTAGCCACACACACCCACATAGATGTGTGCATGTGCAGGGCTGGTGCGACAGTCCTCTGCCTCCGCTATGCCCTTGTACGGTGGTCGGACCCGTGGACCAGCATGCACCACTGGTGCGGACTTCCATTCCTGGAGCTCGCTCCCCCAGCATGTAGTCACTTGTGTCAGGTCTCGTCCTGTCTCGAGCTCATTCAACGCCACCCCTGACAAACGCTGCCCGTGTGCTCCTACACCTGCCTGTCTTAAAGACCTCATTCACAGAACATATGACATCCGTGGATGTCCTCACAGACCCCCGATCTCGTCCCACAGGGTGAAAAACACCACATCACGTTTCCAGTGTACGTTTCACCAACTGACAGGATTAGCAACATTAAGCCCTGAACTCTTGAACTCGAGACTTAATGCACTCAGAGAACACAGAGGGTGGTAAACCACACTTTAGTCCAGCAGAACAGCTCAGCCTTTACCAGTGTGTGTCTGTGTGTGTGTGTGTGTGTGTCAAAACCTGCACGCAGTCGATCAGTGCTGAGTTATTTATGCAATCCAAAGGTGCACACCCCCAATAAAATATGTGAAAGTAAAGATGCGCTGGGCCCTGGGCCGTAAAGTGACGCCGAGGAGCGTCGCTGAAGCGAGCAGAACCCAGCAGGCCACGCGTAAAGCTGATGCTTTGTTTAACAGACGGTTTTAACTCTCGCTGACAGAGGACTGTCAATACGGCCCGAAGTTGATGCTGTGGTGTGCCAGGCGTGGCACGCGTGCTGACAGATGCCAAACCCTTGCCCCACATTAACCAGAGCAAGGAAAGCCCCCGACCCCACATAGCGCTCTAATGTCGGCTTTACATTGACCAGATACTGTGAAAACGCAGCGATGCAGTTTAATGCGGTTCTGTCTGGATGTTACACTCTCTGATCAACATCTGATCAGAAGTTGTTTACACACTTCTGAAGAGTACAACCCCCGTTTGTAACGGTGAAACTGTCTGACCTAGACTGTTTTTGATGTGAGCGGTAAAGACGTCATCAATTCGCTTTGCCTTAAAAGCACTTGTTCGCTACGTTTCAAGTCACAATAAAGCAATATCAGTTCTGTTTTTGTAAAAAATCAAACAGGTTTTACTGATTTAAAAAGGTAAGTACAGAAAAAGCCGGCCCGATCGCTTTCAGGAGCTGAAAAAGGGCTGATCAAAGGAAAGGTGTCCAGACTGTGATCTACAGGAAGTGTGTGAGGCGGTGTGTACCAAACAGGGAGATAAAAGACCTGGTGATTCCACCGCGTGAGGTGCCATTATAATAGTGGCTGCCAAAGGAAGCCGTTCTCCTCGTTTCAGCGTGTTTCCTGTCACAAGCAGACGGAAACTGGCTCTCCATGTTCCGCCGTGGAAGAAAACACTTCAAAAAACACTTCAGTGGCTACAAATGAGAGCGATAGAGGAGAGAATCAGGGCAATCGAAAGAATGGGGCCAGTGACCCCCCCCCACCCTAACACACACACACACACACACACACACACAAACACAGACATAAATATAAATATGTTTCTGCCGGAAACAAAATGTCCTGCAGATTTCGCCAAACAATTTTATGTTTAAAACCTTTGATGAACTTTACAATAGAGGTTTTTGTCCCTTGTTTTACTGTAATGTGGCGCGTCTTCAAACTAGATTATCTATAATCTGCACTGAATTCACTTAACAAACACCCGCTGCTGATGAAATATTGGATGACACAGATGGCCTGACCATAGAACAGCGGCACAAACAAGGTTTCATGGAATTTCACAGGTACTTTGCTCTTTCAGGCTAACACCGACTTGAAGTATATTGAATATTATAGCTGGAAAAACTATTTTAGTGACAAGTACTAACAAGTGTGACAAAAACTGCTGTGTTTACACAAAAACACACCACATGAATATGCACACCTAACTCGAAGGACTGGAAAAGATCTTTTTTTTTCCAGTAAACATCTGCACAGAAAAAGTCCAGCTCCTTATCCGTTCAAACATCCGCCATTCGGATTGATCAACCCAAAGAAGGTTGTTGGGGTGTGATGTGGTGGCACGCGCTGCGGCTCATGCCAGCCAAGTCTCTGTCTCCCAAACTCCAAAAATTCCCTGCTGAAGGTTGTCCTGTTTTCCCAGAGGAACCTGAAACTAACCATAAAAATATCCCATCCACCCAGCAACAGATAAGACTCCATAACACCATGGCTACGCATCCGATCCCAGTGAAACCTGTACGGTGGAGGGTCTCAGGTGACCCGCGAAGGGTCGTATCCAGCGGTAGGAGGACAGTAGCTGGACACCAACAGGCCATGAATGGTTTAAAGCTGAGGACATGCAAGGACATACTGTAGACTCTGTCTCCACCGCCCTTTTAGCCTCTGTGCTGGTCCAAAACAGCACAAAAAACAGGATTGAACTTCCAAACATGCAAATAATCAGTTTCCCGTTATATATAGGGGAAAAAAAATCCCCCCTTACTTGAAATCATATATCTATATCTGCGTATGTTCATGGTTTTTATGATCACAGAGGCCTCGTTGAGTTTGGATTGGTGGAAATGAACAAGGAAACAGATGTAGATATCAGCCCAGTGATTATATTGCTCTTAATTACAGCTCATAAAGCTTTTAAAGTCAGCCAGGACTCATATAAATAACTCGCTTTATGATACCGGGCTCAGAGTTTAGACAGCAGAAGGTGCAGTTGTGCCGATGTTACCAAACAGCCCCTTTAGTGTAACCACGGAGCCTCTTCTTGGAGTGTTGCTATGCAGAGCTCGAGGCTAGAACTGGAAAGACCCGACCATTAAAATACCTACACAATCACATACACATGTACATAGAAAACAGGCAGTAAGACGCGACTGGGTGGGAAGGAGGATGACTCACTCTCTATTCCAGTCTGAACTGTGACCCAGCCGGGTCGCGTAAACAAGGCCGAGAAACCAAAAATCTAAATATGGGAACTGCAAATGCAGGCAGAAAACGCAGTAGCAGCTACAGCTGCACAAGTTCAAGTGGGATGGAGCTGGAGGCCAGTAAATCACTTTTTCAGGAATGCAGCGCGTGCCATGTACGATGGATGGTTCCCGTTCAGACTGCATGGAATGGTGGGTTGGGTGGGCAAATGTCGCCCGTGCACGGCCCCGCCTCCTCCAGAGATCTGCAGCTGTTCAGCCTGTGTGGACATGTGCTCAGCTGTAGGAGCCCGGCGTGCACATCGTGTACATATGAGTAAGGCTGCAGTCTGCTGTTGCGCTTCAGGGCACATTTGTTGTGTCTTTTTTCTCTGTGTGGGTGTGTGTGTGTGTGTGTGTGTTGGGGTGTTGGTGCAATGCTGGACCGATGTGACATTCTCCCGCTGCTTCCACGGCCTGGTTCGTACCTCAGCTGTCCCGCTGGACCGAAGCCAGATGACACTCATAGTTCTGGTGTTTGTCTGCCCTCAGTGACCCACCGCGCGTGTGTGTGTGTGTGTGTGTGTGTGTGTGTGTTCTATTGTTGATAGGGTTGATAAGTTGACTGATAAAGTCCAAGATGCGATGAGAAAGCGCATGGTCGGCACTAGTTCCTTGAAGAGAAGGGGAAGAATTACATCTTAGGTGGGGATGTTTGGGGTTTTTTTAATTATTCACTAAATGTGTGTAACGTTTCCAGGATGTGCAGGTGCAAACATGACCACATACAGAGAATAAAACAACCTTGGCCGCCAGGAGTTCTGGACGCCGCTCTGGCCCTTCTCACCGTCCCTCACTTCACTCCCGCTGGGGCTCCATATGGTCCCAAGGCTTACGGAGAGAGGAGGAGAGGAGAGGAGGGGAGAGGAGGAGAGGAGAAGTCACTGTGTCAAAGGGGACGTAGGCACACCAGCTTTAGACCATATGGTCCGAATGGGACTGGATTGGGTTCTAATGGGATTGACCTAATCTGCTTCAGATCAAGTCGCCGGGGAGAGAGGTCGGCTATCGCTCCACAACGATCCAAATGTGTTATTTAAAGACACAACACAGATTTTATCATTGCTCATGACGCTCCACACCTTGATTCGCTTGTTAACTCACATGATCCATCCATTTCCTTTAGTCACTGACTAGCAGTCAGGAGCTGAAGCAACAGAATCACCTCACCGGTCAGGTTTTTCCTCCTCCTCCTTCAACTGTGACCACCTGCTTGTTGGTTCAACATGATCTCTCAGTCATTCCAAGTAACATGTTAACAAGAACACGCAGAATTGCTGTTAATGGAGGCAGCGAGTGGAGCCCGTGCCCACGCGAAAGGCGATCCCCCGGCGTCCCTGCCAGGTGTCCTCCGCGCTTCCCGGATCGGCGGGCGTTTAACACCTGCCTCAAATTACCCAACAACTCCCCAGAACCTTTCACGTGTCCTCTGAGGGATGCTGCCTAACCGGTTCCTTCTGATAGCGTTTTGGCCTCTGAGTTTTTCCTCCCCGGAGCCACAAACACCCGCGACTCACCAGTGCTGCTGGTTTGGAATGGATGTAATCGTCTGCAGTTTCGTCAGGAACACAGGACAAATCACCCAAGACAAGCACACTTTGGTAATAATTATTTTATTTTCCTTAGAAAAAAAAAAAAAAAAACCTATCACAACTTCATTTGGTTACTGTACAGTTTCTCCCCTCGTCCCCATCTTGGTATTAGGTTGTGACTTCATGCTGGGACGACAAACATCCTCCTACTAACACACACAGAGAGCAGAACAGAACACAACTTTCTCTTTTTCCACATTTTTGCATTTGATATCATCAGATATTCTTGACTGAACTGCAATAGACACCAGTTGGATTTAAAAAAGAGACAGTAGAAATCCCTGACTTGTTCACATCAAAATGGGGATTGAAGATCTCTTTGAGCGGCGTGGTCCGTACAACGTGCACCTGACGTGCGTCTCTGAGCGCGCAACTTTGGACAGCACCATCATTTCACGTGTGCGTTAAGAGGTTCCCTGGCCTACATGAGCTGGAGAGAGGAACGAGGGACAGAGATGCTGGGGGAGGAGAAACCAGGTCAGACGGTGGCGCAAGCAGACCCCCCTTGCAGAAACACTCGCGTGATGCACCTCTAACCAACTCACAGAAGACGCGACTGCGTGTTTGTCCGCACTAAAGGACGCTGGATCTAAGCGCAACAGTCGGTAAGATGAGGGGATGTGTCAAGTATGTCTCCCTGAGAAGCGTGTCTGTCTTCAGAAACCTCCTTTGTCACCCAGACATGCCGCCCACTCTCCCACGCGGAATTGCTTGGCTGACTTTACTCCGCTCGATGATCTCGATGACTCTTCCGTTAGGATTCATAAACAGCTGCCAACGATCACCCCGCTGGCAGGTGATATTCATTCACATTTGCTTCCCAAAGCCAACTTTCCGTCCTGAATTCGTACATGTGCAAGGCCCGGCGGGTTAAGTGGGGCAGCTTCGCGAGGCGGTCGCACGTAAACTAGTTTGTGAAGCATGGAGCGACACTTTCCACGGTTCCAGTGGAGCGGTGGGGGAGCTGGGAGGAGGGCGGCTGTAAATAGGTTGTCCTACAGCCTCTTAATGTCTCCCGCACTGGCACCACGGAGCCGAAGCGCACGCACACACACACTTAGAGCACACGCTGAGCTGACGTGCAAGTGGAGAGAGGGAGAGGGAGAGAGGGAGGGAGACGGGGAAAGAGGAAGAAAATCCTTTTTCAGTCACTACAAGTCAGCCCCCGTCAAGGCCTTTGTGTCATTTCAGGGACAAACGTGTCTCCGTGTGCGGAGCCACAGCTTGAGAGCCTCATTTCTTTCGTTGCTAGCGAGCGACGATGGCTGACCCAACGTTTGCTTAGCAACTCTAACCGGAGTCGTCTCCAGAGCCCTTTTCAAGTCTGACTGATAGAAACACGGGCCCCTAGGAGGGGGGGTGTCTTCTGAGTGTTAAGAGTGCGCAAGTGAGACAAGTGACAGTGCAGATGTGCTCCGAGTGTGTTTCACCTACGACGACACGCAAGAAGTTAGAAACATTTGCTCATGTAGGAAGCTTTCCACTCACTCTCACTCACTCACACACACACATGTGCACACACACACGGGATTTTAAAAAGCAGTATCTAAAACCAAACCACGGTCGATGGCGGTGTCGAGTAATCAGACAGCCGCGCCAGAAATCCTCTGTATAAAAACGTTTTCTGTCTCTGTTCAGCTAATATTAAAAACCGGTAACTGGGGTGTCGACACCGCAGTGGAAAACAAATAAAAGACCAAGCAAACGAGTTTTAAAACCTAGAGCCCACCGCCTCCTGTACTCTGACCCCTCCTGAGGAGTTCAGAGGAGGAGAGGCGGAAGGAGAGAGGAGAAGACTCTCTCTCTCTCTCTCTCCGTCTAAGAGACAAGTTTCGGTAGGACTGTGCGCAGAGGGATGGCCTCCCCAGAATCTCCCATCATATTGCTCCTTAGTTTGTCAGCTGTGGTACCCAGGACGGGACCCCCCTTCGCCAGGATAGAGGGGAAGGAGGTGCTGTGGTGCTCCGGGAGACGCTTCACCACGCCCGGGCTCTTGTCGGTCCCAGGAAGAGGCTTAGGGAGGCGCCGGTACAGCCAGGGGTGTCTGAGGGCCTGGCTGGGGGTGAGGCGCGTGGAGGGATCCCAGTCCAAGCACTTCTTTATGAAGTCCGTAAAGGTGGGGTCCTCGCAGCCTTTGAGCGCAGCGCTCCACTCCTTGCTGCCCGGGGGGCCTCTCATCTTGCCGCGACGAGAGCGGGAGCCCGTCAGCACCGTGGCCCCTGTGGGCAGGGTGTTGGCTCCGCAGTAGCGGGGGTGGCCTTTGGAGTTGATGAAGTTCTTGGCTCGTTTGGCCTGTTCCAGGACCTTCTGTGGAGGCATGCCCAGCAGCTCCATGACGCAGGCCAACTGGTCGCCCTCGTCCTCCCCGGGAAACAAGGGGTAGCCCGTCAGCAGCTCGGCCAGAATGCAGCCGAAACTCCACATGTCGATGGGAAGGCCGTACCGGGAGCCCAGGATCACCTCCGGAGCTCGGTAGAAGCGAGACTGGATGTAGGTGTACACCCGCTGGTGTTCAAAACAGCTGGAGCCAAAGTCAATCACCTGGTGGAGACAAACAAGCCGTCAGCCTAAGTGCAGGTGTTAGCGTGGACAGCCTTCCCAACCCGGAGTCCCACCTTAATGCCGCTGCGCCCCTGCTGCTTCAGCAGGATGTTCTCCGGTTTCAGGTCGCAGTGGATGATCCTGTGCCGACTCAAGGCCTCCAGGCACTGCAGGATGGAGTGTGCAAACTTCCTGACCAGCGGCAAGCTGAAGCCCTGGAACTTGTTCCGCTTGATGAGCTCGTACAGGTTCATGCTCAGCAGCTCAAAGGTCATGCAAATGTGGTTCCGGAAGGTGAAGTTTTCCAGCATGTGCACCACGTTCATGGTGCCGTTGCGGTCCTGCTTGCGCAGGTGCTCCAGGATGCGGATCTCCTCCTGCGCCTGCCGGTGGAACCGCTTCTCGTTGCGCACCATTTTCAGAGCCAGGTGCTGCTGCAGTTTGTGGTCGTACACTTTAGCCGACCTGACCGAAACTGCCTTTTCCGATAATCTGCAGAAAACAGAGAAATCAAGATCTAAAGTGTTCCAGTGTGACCACGAGCGACTACACACACACACACACACACACACACGACCATATTCCCGTCCTACCTTGAGGAACTCATAGCGATAGGCCAGGTGATCATGAGCCACGTGGATGTATCCGCCCTGCTCGTCGTCGTAGCCGGAGTTGTTGGTGCCGCCAGACACGGCGGGCCTCTTCTTGGCGTTGGGCCCCACGAAGTAGACGTCCGGGTACGCCTGGATCTCGCCCTGCTCCAGAGGGGTGAGCTGTGAGCGGTACAGCCTCAGAGCCTGGTCGGGGGTGAGGGGGCCACACATCTTCACGCTGGTCCCGCCGCTCCCTGCTCCGGCGGACTCACTGGGAGCCTTGCTGGACTCGCTGCTGCGTGCATCAAACAAACGGGTGAGTTTCTCCTCGGAATACCGGACACGGCGCGATCGCGCACGCCTCTGCCTCACCTGTCCACGCTGCGCTCCTTGGGCAAGCTGGACACCTGGACGGCTTTCGTGGGCGTCTGGCCGGCGGGCCCGCCGCTCTGGGCGGTTGCCGTGGTAATAGCGCTGATCTTTCGGTTGTTGGTGGAGTCCTCGTACAGGTATTTGACCTTCAGCTGGCCGCCTCGGACAGTCACCTGGTCCCTTATGACCGTCTTGTTACTGACAACCTTTTAGAGGAAGGAGAGGGAGGGACAACGCATGAAAAGAAGCAGCAGAAAAGGGTCAGGCGTGGTACACGTCACCCGCTTCCCTGTTTACACACCGTCCTGGAGGAGAGAGGGCGTCTGCGTTTTTCTGCTTTAGCTGAGGGGAACCTTAGCGGCCGACGTGACCCAGATTGACAGTGACTATTCAAGGAACTGAGCGATCAAAGGCTGTTATTCAAGCGGTGATGAACCTGAGCTTTAGGCAGCGGTGAGGAACCAGCAGGACCGGCTCCAGATCCAGTTTGGCAGACTTAAAGCCACCGACGGTCCCACCCTCAAAACAAGCTCATGCAAATGATCCTCCATTTCCAGCCCTTTTTTCCTCCTTTCAAACGGGGATGATCAGTGTCAGAGAGCCTTCATCTGGGTGTCTTTCACACAAATAAGTGAGGACAGGCGGCGTTTTCCACTCTGAGCAACATTCCCAAACTCTAAATCCGACAGGCCTGTTTTTGCTCGGAACAAACTGAAGGGTTAGAGCGCTCTTCCGGGCTCCCTCCTCTGCCAGTAAGCGGCCTCCTTTAAGCAACCCCAGGAATTCATCCTTCCTGACTCTCCCTTCTTTCCCTCTCCGCCTCGCCAGCGGAAAGAGCCCTTCGCAAAATTACGGAGCCCGGGGGAATGGCGGTCATTATATTTAGATTACACTCCTAAACTGCAGAAGCAGCGAGATCAGCTGACACACATACACCAGAGGAGCACTAAAGCGCTTTACTTCCTTCTCCTCAATGGCAGCGGCGCTGTTACCAGGGGTCATTTCCCCCCTCCAGGGTGGCCACCCAAACACGCCAGCTAAAGACGACTGCACCTGGACAGGCAGTGTGACAGATGGACAGCCACTAATCTGAGACAAACACCTTCATATGAGCGTCTCCAGGAGCAAAAGCAGTCGCACAACTGATCGCGAACAAGAATGGGTCTGCTGTTCGTCGGGGCTGAGATGTTTTTTATGTTCAAGGTCAGGTTTGTCCCGGCCGATGACGATTCAAACAACAGGTCTTCCACAATTTCCTGACGTCAGCGGAGGGAGCAGCCGGCACAATGAGCTGAACGGGGCTGATCCGCACTCATTCACGTTCAGCAGATTAGCCCTGCGAGCGTGACAGTAAACACAAAAGGGCAAAGGACGGGACTAGAACAGACAACCAGGCCTCACAGCACCGTGCAAGCCCACCGGTGGCAGACGCCATGGGACAGAGCGGGGCAGGAGCCTTGATTATCGGGTCACATTTTCAAGCCCAATAAATCTTCACAATATACCAAACGCCCCCCCTTCAGTGCTCGTATTTGTGTTCTTTTCCTGCCATGGGGCCTTTTCGGGAAGGGGGACATACTGGAACTGTGCTCCGTTGGGCCGTCCACACGGAGATTCTAATTCTAAACAACCGGGACTGAATGACGCCGTTAAAAGGTAGCTAATCTTGTAACTGATAAGGGCTATAAACGTGATTTCCCCAAATGAAAAAGAAACAAAGATTACTGATAGCAGGTTGGACTACTGACAACATCCGGGGTCAAAGGTCGGGCCTGGCGCCTCTATCAGCACGTTTTCTCTGCTTGTGTGCTTTTATTCTCCACGTGGGGTGAAAAATAGTGCTCAACTGGGTGTCTGCGCCGGTGCGGATACTTACAGTGTGTTTGGGCATGGGGGGCAGCCCTGACGGACCAGTATCTGCTTCATCTTTGAGGATGTGGTCTGTCCTCATGTAGGAGTCGTACAGACCGTCAGCGTGCCGCGCTGAGGGAGGCAAACGGAGGACAAATCAAATCAGGGCTGGTGTGAAAACATCAAATCTGCTGCAGAAACAGCAGCGTCAGACAGAGGTGAGGTCAACCTTCAAACACTGCTGTGTCCATCAACTGAGACAGCGTCTGCCACATGACCTAAGCAGCGATGGTGAACACACCGTTGTTACATCCACCCAATACCGGACCTTCAACCTGCCCGGCTTAGATGGGGCTTAGGGCGCTAGATCGCTAGCCTTGCAAGTGGCATTACTGGCCTATTAGGGGTAACAGATGCCTCTGTGACGACAGCATCTTTCCGTCTGCCCATCTGTCCAGTCGGGCAAAGTCGTGCAGTGCATGCACCAGGTGTGCTCAGAAATAGAGCTCGCGTGGAAGGACGCGGGCGGGCGCCAGCCAGCGGCCACGTAAGCAGCGGCTGTCCTCTGTGGCACCGAGCCTGGCGCAAAATGTGAGATGATACACGGAGTAGAAAGATAAGGAGAGCACGGTGGGCAGGAGGAGCCCGGCTGCTCGAATGACAGCGCTCCATCCACCGGCTGCGCTTTTCTACGGGTACAATTTGATACTGGGGCGACAGTAACGTCTGCAGCCGGCTAGCGTTAGCTGTTTAGCCTGGATTAGCTCATTAACAAAATCCCAAAACTGTGACAGCTTTAATGTTCTCCCAGTTGCTCCTGGGGGGGGTTGTAACCATGCGCAGGTGCGTCAGAGCCCAGGTCCCTGGGGCGCGAGGCAGACGGGCCCTGGGACAGATTAGGCCGGCTGCCTGGATACAGATGCATTAGACCTGCACAGCACAGCAAACAAACGCATTAGGGCTCTGCATACAATATTAGCGGGACAAGCCACCATTAGGAGGAGTTAATCACTTTCTCCACTTTGTTGTTCAAGCAAACTTTTCAGGGGTGGAAAAAAAAAGAGGAAAAAGGCCAAACCCATATAACCAGTCAGCAGACATCCAGCGCAGCTGGTGTTCAGCTGTCTGGGGAACAAGGTTTTAAAGCGCACAGCAGATCATGTGTCACCAAACGTGTGGCGGGGTGAAGTCCCAGCTCTTTGTCCTCTTCTTCCTGGTGTCAGAGCACATCTATATGCATACAATGGAGCAGGGCCGACCTATAGGCTTCTCAGGCAGAGTCCCTACACGTGTTTACACAAGTTAATCATTCCTCTGTACCGCTTCTAAACCATAAATGGTGTAAAGGGACACATGCAGGGAAACTTTAGTGGGACCATAAAATGACGACGGATCACAACTGGTCAGAAACCTTGTGATCAAACAGCCCAGAAAGCGAATCAAACGTGTTTACAAAAGTTCACGGAACCAAGATGGAAGTTATTCTAATGTAAAGTGTTGGTGGGAGCTGCGTGGATCTAAACTACAGCCGACGTTGGACTCCAAACAGCCGCTGGACAGGAGGGGACATTGTGGTGGTTACCTGTTGCTATTGGGCCCTCTGGTTTTCTGCTGATAATCATCATGTTTGCACGTACGTGATGCCAGCATCCGAAGTAAAAACAAAATCCACAAAAACACGGAAAGTAAAGATTCACACTGGGGTCAAACTCTGCTAACTTGTCTCTGATCGGCCAAAAAAGGGCAGATCTCTGTGGGCTTTGGTTTCGGTGGAGCTCAGCTTGTTTTCTCCGTCCGAGTATCTACTCTTCTTCCTGCCTTGGCTGTAATTAATTCGTGTTTTTAAAAACAAAAACACGGGGTCGTGTGCTCACACACTCGCCCCGGCTACCATTAGCCTTGGGGGAATCCTGGACGAACGGGTGGGGGTCGTCTCCCTCCGCTCGGCTAGCCAGCTAGCTCCCTCGGCTACAAAAACACAGCTCCGGTCCGGATATCACGGCTCGGCGGTGTGAGCGCGGTGCCCCTCGCCTCTCTTGGTCGACACAGTGAGCGGATCCAGAGCACCATTCCCGTGTTTATCTCCCGTTAGCTGACTCGGCAGTTAGCAAACAGCGACGGCAGCGTTCGGTGTGACCGCCAGGACCGCGTCCTCCTCCGGGACAGCTTGGGGGGGCTGCTACGCTCGTCTTCGGGGTGGCTAGCCAAAACAGGCTAGCTCGCTATCTGCGCTCGGTCCCCATGAGTGCGGAAACGAGCAGCACATCGTCTTCGTGGCGGGGCTTCGACTGCATTCGTGGAGATAAAGCAGCGGAGTTTGATACGTCGCCCGCACGGTAGGAGTATCTTATTCGACCCAGCCGTGCGTTGTTGCTAAGGGCGTCTTCGCTGAGCCTGCCCCGGTCGGCGACGGGCGAACGGCGGGGAGCGGGGCGGGGCTTAGAGGGCGGCCAGACGCCAGGCGCACCGGCGCCCCCTACCGCGGGAGACGCGTCCCTGCAGCTCCCCAATAGGCGGAAAAACCTGGGAAGACGCTGGGAAAAGTGAGGAATGGATGGGGTTTTTTCACACGAGCGCACTGAAAAAATAGTATCAGTATACACAGACTTTGTAAATGAATTTTTACCAGATATCTCACTTTAGAGGCAATGACCAGTCATCTCGGGCTGTCAAGTGAACTCAGGCACAAGATGTCATTTGCAGTAGTATAAATAATGTAAAATCTTGATTATGACTAAGCGCACTTAAAATTTGACTAATAATTGCTAAAATTCTGCGGACTAAATCTCTAAATAAAAAATGTATAACACTAGCCAACACCACAGACCTTTCTGGGGCCCTCGGGGTGGTGTTGGTGATCCTGTCATGAAAGCTGAATGATGGACTGAAACTGGAGAGCGTATAGAGATCTATACTGGGAGGTAGGGGCATACGGGCCAGGGGAATGGCAGAAAGACCAGGCAGGGATGAGAGGTGGAAAGGCTAAATTCAGACAGTGACACATACTGAGCAGAGGGTGATGCTAATCTTAGCTCTTTCTCAGAGGTGAGAAGCAGGGTCTGTCTATATTTGCTGCCATAAATAAGCATACTGACACAGATTCAGGCAGACCTCTGGTCAGCAGCCAGCCTTTAAGGCAAGCTTAGGCACGGTGAGGATTATTATTAGATGGTGGTGTGCAGAGAGAGCTGAATGACTATGTCTTTTAACCGATTTACTCCTCACACTTTCAGCTTTAAAAGAGTACGAAGTGCAGGCGTGAGCACACAGCTATGCTCCAATCACAAACAACAGGTTGACAACTGTGCAAAGAAAGAGGGCTGACCAGGTGCACCTAGAGGTCCTTCTGGTAGGTTGGAGAGGTTATGGCTGTATTTGGTCTCAGAATAAGTGACGGACACTGACACCTGCGGGTTCGTTGGCCGAAACCTTCTTCTGAATGTCCCTTGGCGAGAATCCGCCTGGAAAAGACCTCATTGGTGAAGGTATCCTTGACCGCAAAACTACAGAAAATCATACGCTAATCCTTTTACAAATATTCCCGAAACTCGCCATCCAGAGCTGTTTATTTTAGGTATTACGTCGTGTTGATAATTAAAAGCAATCCCAGAAATCCATTCAAATAGGAGCATCACAAGGTAGAAGCATGAGAGCAGAAAGAAATCAGAGAGAACTTTTATATTAAGGGATGACTTTTTATTTTAAATTTTATTAAAATTTTTTATTTTAATATTCTGTACAGTTCTACTAATATTCTTTTACACATTTTTTTCAAATAAAACAAAATAAATTGCGCTAAAAGCGTTAAATCTCCACATTACATTGTATGGATGAAATGTACTGTGAAATAAATAACCCACTTCACACGCACGCACACACACACACACACACACACACACACACACACGGTCTGCTGGGAAAGGAAATGTGTTCATAAGAAGGGTGAGAAGCTAAAGTGAAGTAACTCGACAACAGCCAGAAACTGTGATTGGTTCACATGCAAATTTCCCAGTTGTCGCTTGGAGGCCGGTGTGCTAACACACACCTTCTCCCACACACAGCAGGAGCATGACACATGAAAGGCACTGCCTGTGGGAACAGTATGGGTGGCAAAAAAATAACAACTAAAAAACCCCGACAGTATGTTTGGGTTTATTGGTAACCGGCTCCACCTGGTCACATTTCTGTTATTCAAGGGTAATAATGCGTTCATCTGAATCATGCACTGCAAACATCTGGGACACCAAATCCTATCTGCACAATGTTACACATGCATGAGACGCATGTTTAATAAAGAATTAGCATGTGGGGAGCAGACACACACAGACACACACACCTAATGTTCATCCCGGTATCCACAAAGTTAAACCTTGTCACTCTTTATCGGTGTCTACTTCACACACACGTTGGTCCATCACAAGAGCTTTTAGTTCTCCCCACACTGGATCAGATAAACCTCTCTGAACAGGCGTCCCTCTGAGCTTTGGTGTAAAAATCCTCTCACGTTCCAGCCAAACGCCACCAGCCTCAGTCCCGCAACACAGTCGCGTCTGTCGTGACGTTTGTGACCCAGCTTGGCCAGTAAATACGCTTTAACTGGGGGTAAAGTTCACGCGTGGTTGTTTGGATCTGGTTTCAGGGGACAGAAGATAAGACCACTGGTAATATCCGGGGGAGAAGTGGAAACAGTTCTGAGCTGTTGTCAGAGACAGGTGACGGCTTCGTCCCACTGCATCAAAGGGGAAATCCAGGACTTCTGACGTGTTTTCATGTCCATCCTTGTTTTGGCTGTTAAAGCATGTCACCAGAACAGGGAGAGCAGAACTGCAACTAAATCCTCAGGGCAGAGCCAAATGTCAAGGTTACATCTGCCTTTGACAGGCTCAAACGGCACGCTGCGACGTCTGAAATGAGCACCCAGACGAGTCAAAAGCCTGATGTCTCCTGAGATTTGGGATGGCCGAAGGGTATCGGCCCAAAGGATCTCCTTTCAGAATTCCAGGACTTCTGATATCAATCTTTCCAACCAAATTAAAATAGAACCATGTTTAACTCACCAGAAGGCAAAAGACTGAAAATAAGTCAGGACAAAGTGGGTTCCAATGCAGTCATGGAGTTACTTTTCTCCTTTTTGTTTTTTTTTTTCCCTGAGAAAAATCAAAGAATGGATCATCCAACGTTTTCATCTCTTTGTTCCTTCCGTTTTTAAACGCTTCAAACCAACAACTCTGGCCTTAAACGCCTCCCTCAGATTGCATCTGGTGAAAAACCCCTTACATCCATTTCAGCAACCCTATTAATAATAATAATAATAATAATAATAATAATAATAATAAAAGAGTGAATGATTGTCCCTCCTTTCCAAAGAGATTTAGCAGGAAAATGTTCACGTGACTCCTGTTTCACTGGTAACTTTGCGCAGGAGGACGAGCTGAGGAGACTCATGCATAAGTAACACTTAGTAGTAGCAGCAGCAAAGGAGGAGGAGAAGAAATGTTTAATGTTCAGACGGCTTCGTCATCTCAAGCACACAAAACTTTAAGTCCGGGTTTCCGATCTTGCTGCATGTGTCTTTGTCTATCAGCAAGCGGGCCACACACACCCTGCGGCCTGGTTAGTTCACGTTAAAGCGCCGAATCTTCCTTCAGGCTCGCTTGAGTGATGGAGGGAGCCGGCGAGGTCCTGAGCCTGAGGAAGAGTGCGTATCTGCATGTCCGGGTGTAACGTGTGTAAGAGGAGTTCGGGTCCTTCTGTGGTCTCAGAACGGATCTCCAGTCAGGTGACAGGTGACAGGGTCAAGGGTCATGTTGTCGTAGAGCCTGCTGTAGTTTCTGCCGGTACGCGCTGTATTTCTGCTCCACTGCCCGGACTCGCTCTGCCTCCTCTTTCTCCAGGATGACCAGGAAGTTTTGCAGCTCAGGGATGGAAAATGCGTGCCACTGTCGAAGAAAGAGTGAAAAAGAGGAGAGGTTGGCAGAGTAGGAGGCTCGTTTGGACAGGCGCGTGCTCTGCATCCTGTTTCTGCACGCTTCTGATAGGTCATTTCTTACCTCCACCTCTCCCGTCTCATTTTCCTTCAGGACAAAGCTGAGTCGTTCCAGATCAGGTCCTGCTATCAACCTCAGCAGCAGAGGACGCTCATACAGAGGCAGCTTCTGGAACAGATCTGCAGATAGAAGAAAAATGGTTCCATGACAACAGAAGATGAGACGATAAAAGAAAACGAGTTTTCTTCAAGCAAGCCCCGTTTTTCCCACCTTGTCCATCGCGGTGCATCTGCTTGTACAATGCAAACTTGCACGGATTGTCCAAAACCATGAACTTCTTCAGCAAACCCTGGATGACCTCCCTGGTGGTGGTCACAGAGCTGATGTGGAGCTGCGTCACACAGTCCGGGGGCAGGTAGAAGGACGTTCTCCTGTCCGTTTGCTCTCCGTCTGGTCCTTCGAGGCATCTCTGATGGCGCTTTGCTGAGTATGGTCGGTCCCTCGGAGCTGAGCACCTTCACGTCAGAGACCGTGAGAGGCCGATTGAGGCGCAGGTTGACCTTGATGAAGCCAGTGTAGGTTCCATTGGAAACCTGAAAGGAGATGAAGGAATACTTTGGAATACTGAGCTCCTTTGGTCACGCCCCACACGGTACACAGCGCACTCTAAAAACGCTTTAAAGCTCACCAGATTCATGCCGTTTTCAGAGACCTGGGAGTTGTACTGTTGTATCTGTGTCTGCACCTCCTCCTCTGACAGCTCCCTCGTCCCCTTGTCCTCATCCTCCTTTGCTTCATTCAGCTGAAACGGCAGAAACCGTCGCGTTACAGCGCTGTAGTAGCAGAGTTCGGCCAGGAGGCGGCGCTGTTTGCATCAAAACAAACCCTCCGACGCCTTTTCATGAGTTTATGAATAAATAACTGAATCCCATTACTCGACATTGAACTGATTGGCTTGTGTGTATTGATCTTTTTGTGGTTTCCCCTGAGTAACTACCATCTTTGACACGATGTTTTATTTATTTACTTCTTCATTTTTTGCATTCTAAGGAAGAAAAGCAACCTCTGACGCGACGTCGAGGCAGAAAAGGTTGTGGAAGGAGCAAACCAGGCTCACAGCATGAGAGCGTCACCAAAGCAGAGTCGACCTCTCATCTACCTCGCTTACTCAGTGGAGGAACGATGAAGGACAGGCTGCTGAGCCAGCCTTAGCAACACAGTTTGACTGGGTTATTTATAGTACAGGAGGATGCTCCCTCACTATCTCATAATAATGTTTTTCTTCTCCGTGTTTCCAGTTTCTGGGCCAGGCAGAGAAAGACAAAGAGGGAGAGATGCACTCTTTTCTTCAGGGGGAGTCCTCAGGTGATGAAGTCACTATTTCATTCAACACAGATAGAGCGTGCAGTGTGTGTGTGTGTGTGTGTGAGACGTACCTCATTCTTTCTACATTTTTTCACCCCCTATTAAACTGCAATAATAATGATCTTCCATCATAATTTGGTTTGATTCCAAGCTTTAGGACTGGGTGGCGTTAAAGTAACATTTACTTCAAAGGTTCTATAACCTTGTTTGTTTTTAAAATATTGTATTATCATCCATATCTTCTGTTTCTGTTCCTGGTGATCCATGAAGTCACATATCTGAGTACGTGCAGAACAGTGTAGCAGAATTCCTCAGACTCAATAAACCCATGCAGGAATTCCTGCGTTTGTATGCGAGTTTTGAAATATATGGGAGGCAGCACCCTGGCCTCGCTCTCCAAATACCAGCTACGGCGGCCAGGGGACAAAAGAGCGGGACAATGGCGGCGTTTCCGCCTGTGAGAGTTCCAGAAAAAGTCCTGGAAGGCTTCCTCGAAGGGTCTCACAGATCGATGACCAGGGAGACGCGAGCACAAAAATGTACACCCCTAAAAAACTCTGTGTTTGTTGGCTCCCTCGTCACAGGAAAACATCAGTTCTTTAACCAGTGTGAAAGCGGGCACCCAGGACCGTTACGTAAAGGTTACGGGGCTGCACGCTCACACATGCAGGCACACAGGGACACGCACAGCTCCGGGTGACATGAGTAAGTGTTGACTCTCTGATGAGATCAGACGAAAGAGGCCGCACGGCTGCTGCAGAGTAGCTGGTTTTCAACCACCTGCCAGCTCGGCCTGTGTGTGTGTCACCTGTACCGAGCCTCCCTCTCCGTCCTTCCCTCTGTCCACCAGCGTCTCGTCAGACCAGAGTCCATCTCTGGTCTGACACGCGGTCGAGGGTCGGTGCTCATTCTAAAACGCTCCAAAGCAACAACGCCAGCAGCAAAACACACAAAGCACGTTTCTCTGGAACAGAACGATCCACGTGCACGTCTCCCGTGCACGTCTCTATGACACACACTTGACTCGGACGCCCAAAAAGTACTTGTCACCGGTGATGTATTCACACAAAATGTGATGACAACTTTGTGTGTTTGTTATTTTCAATACATTTAAAAGCAAATGAGAAAAAAGCTGCACACACACACACGCACACACACACACACACACACACACACACACACACACACACACACATGCATATACACACACATTAATGCTGGCTGGCTAATCTGGAGCAAAAGGCTCAGCTCTGGAAATAATTCATATAGAAAAGAGGATCAGAACTCTCCGAAAGCTTTGACTCTAAGTGTCTCCCGGAGTATCTGGGTGAATAATCCACACGTGAGTGGAGCACGCTGGATTTTTGAACCTCAGAGCGGATGTGGATTGAGATGAGATCACTTTTACGGCGCTTGCGGGACAAGTTCAGACGCCTCAAGAGCGGCGTCGTAATTCAACGACTGCAGAGGAGGAAGGAGCGTCTCTGATGTCAGACGACCGCGTCTCTGACGGTCCGGGTCCAGACGCGCCGTTAACCCGGATACCGCCACTGTACGCGCTGACATCACAGATGGTCAATTATTCAGAGATTATACCTCCTCCGTCCAGACAGCCGAGGCCCTGCTGGGACCACCGCAACCATGGAGACGCCATATTTACATTCATGCAAATACGGTCGATTCCCGGGCTTTCACACGGCGCCTTTAATGCAGTAATACCGGATAAAACAGTTCACGAGCGGAGCAGATGCACAGTCGAACAAAGCCAGTGCCAACACAACCGTGGGTTACTATGGTAACTAGAGAAATGGTTCACAGTAAGTACTTGCTCCACTCTGGAGGATACAAGCACATTTTAGTGTGAGTTCTGCTTCAAGGAAAGAACTCCCACGCACAAAACCTACTGGACTCACAATCTGCGCGACACACACACACACACACACACACACACACACACACACACAGTAAAGGGTCCAAAGAAAGTGGTTCGGAGGCTGGGAGGGGGTCG
The DNA here is from genome assembly GCA_000180735.1 of Tetraodon nigroviridis. Taxonomy (NCBI): domain Eukaryota; kingdom Metazoa; phylum Chordata; class Actinopteri; order Tetraodontiformes; family Tetraodontidae; genus Tetraodon; species Tetraodon nigroviridis. The sequence continues at coordinate 532,717 of CAAE01014528.1, read as the reverse complement.
ATGTGGCTGAACAGAAGAATGTCAGTTCCTCTTCCCTGCACCTACAGGCTTACGCACACACGCGCATGCACACTCACACACACACACACACACACACACACACACACACACACACCACTTCCTGTCAACACTTCTGCTATATGGCCCGGTTTTGATGCGAGCTCCTTTTTAAGTCAAAATGAAACACCTATCACGTCAGAGCTCTCTGGCCAGTTTTCTCGGTCCCGACCGGCCGGGCGCGTCGGGTTTCTCTACCTTAGCCGCCGGCCTCGGCTTGCGGAAGAAGGAGGTCTTGGCGGTGAAGAAGGTGAAGTCTTCACTCTCGTCCTCCTGGCTGCAGTAGCCGCTGCTCATGCTGTTGCTGCTGGTCATGGAAGGGGTCACCACTGTGTTGACAGTCATGGAGAAGTCCTGAGAGGGCAACAGCGGCCGGAACCAGCAGCCTGGGGCTCGGAAGAAGCCCGGACTCGTCCCTCAGACCAGCCGGGAGCTCAGCGCTCCTCTGCCGCCTCCGCAAAGGCTCCAACCCCGACGGCGGACCTCGGCTGTGGAACCCGGCCGAAGATCTGCTGCTTTGGCGTGCCACCACAGAGGCAGCCAGCACAGACGTGTCACTTCCTCCTGCGCAGTGTCACAATTGTGCACAAAGCACACGGCGCGCTCACCTCGTCCACTACAGCCAAACACACACGCTCACATTGGCAGCTGTGTGTTGGTGTCCTGGAGTCAGCTTACAACCTGGTTTCAGGTTAACCCAGCTCACCTGAGAGCCCCTCTTGCATCTGCACACAAACTCTTGTGCACAGCACACACAAAACACACAACACGCACAGCGCAACACATCCTGCTCGGTGGCTCTGAAGAAAAAACAGCTCCTCTCAAGTCCCGGCGGTAGCAGCAGATCAACTGTGCCGACATTTCCATCCTCACGGCCGCCGAGGTCCGTCCGCCTCTCAGACCCAGCGCTGCCTCCCTCTCCCTCTCTCTGTGTCCCTCTCTCCCTCCCTCTCTCTCTCTCTCTCTCCTAACACACAGATGCCTCCCACTCCGTCCAATCCTCTCCTACTCTCTCACTCTCCTGCAGCCTCGTTCAACCATCTGTGGTGTGTTGTCAGCCTGCAAACACCCTCCCCCCTCCTTCCTCCCCGCTCCCCCCGCTCTCTCGTTCTGCAAGCGAGTGCACCCTGCAGAGCACCCTCCTCTCGCCGGCGGAGGCAGCAAGAAGGAAGAAAAATGAGTGATGAGCGAGCGAGGAAAAAGCCACAGCTTTGCATATGCAAAAGCAGCGGATACAGGAAGTGCGAGCGTGGTGTCTGCGCTCAGCTGAGAGCCAGACGTCTGTGCACGTACGGGCCCCCGTGGACGCTGGGCAAAAAAAAAAAGAGAGGGATTTTCTTGATCGAGTGACCGCAGTCACCCAGCACCTGCCAATCTGCCCTCTGACCCCCCTCCGTGACCTCTGTGTTAAACAGCAGCTAACGCCTCTTCAATTACTCCCGCTGGCGACGCACATGCGCATCTCTGCGCACCAGCTGCACACGAGTGTAACAGGGTTCTAGCACGTACTCGTTTTGATTGTAGGTAAATCTATACGCTGCTGCAGGGCTGCAGAATGCACAGGCAGCATATCGGCTCCTCAGCGGCCGTCTTTCTGTCTCAGCCCAAGACGGATGGCCTCCATCAGTGTAATCAGTCACAATCGCACGGCACGCGCAAACACACACACACACACACACACACGCACACACAGATCAAGACTGGGCGATAGAAGGTGACTCCTCTGCTTCGTGCTGTATCTACTTTTTGTGGAAGAAAGGGATCGATTTCTGCTGAGGTGCACAGAAAAAGCCGTAAAGACAGAGAGGGGAAAGGTAAGGACACACACACACACTTACACACGCACACTTGCACACAACTGCAGCAATAAAACGGAGCAAAGGGGAGGGAAGAGGGCTGCAGGAAATGAGCTGTCATATCTTCTCTGGTCTGCTGCATTAGCGCACTCCATGAACCGAGCACAAGCGCAGAGAGCGCGAGCCTCCCAGACGAGCATCCCCGCCGCTCCTTTAATTCAGACTATGCACTCGTTATCTTCATTATCTTTAATTGTGGCGGCAAAACAAACACGCAGCTTGCACTAAAAGAAGAGTGCAAGTGATTTAGAATTTCTAATCTAGGTGATTTCTGACGCCGTGAGAAGGTTTTGAGGGGGAACGTTTACATGCGTACGTGTACAGGACAGAGTAGAGTGTCATCATCACTGGATGCTCTGTGGCTTTTCTCGTGTTTTTTAGGGTTTTTTTTTTTTCTTAAATAACAACATTTTTGTCACCTTGTGTTCTGGCGCAGGGGAGGCGCCATGGTTTCCGGGAGCTGGGGTTTGCCCTGGGTCTTTATCCCTCTGGTTACAGTCCAGTCGCACCTTCCTCTCACACTCCAGGTGGCAGGTGTAGCTGCAGTCTGGGGACACAAAATACACCAGTCAGGGAAAAAAAGAAAACTAAACTGTTAACTATAATGTAGTATGACACTGCAAGCGAGTCTGAAAGGGAGAAAACGACTAAAATCTAATTAATTTATAGGTCAAATAACGGTTGGTTTTTTCAAACGGCTAAATAGCTCCACCTAGTGGCCATACTGCGGTAACACATCGTCAAATAATTAGAAATTTTCATCTTTTTATCTCATTTATTTATCACATATTTGTGCACAGTTTAATAGCAACAGCTGGAATATGATACCTACTGTTGCACACTAACAGTCTATACTGGACTGTACATAATTCTACCACACATCAGAACAGAACTCAGTGCCAATAGTTCTGGTACTTTCCACAAAATTTCCCAAACAGCCCATGGTGATTATCACTTTTATTTCAGGATATGTTTTTGTCTTTCTGTTGCTATTATGGTCACAAACTGCTGAACATAATGAATATAATAATGTTTTTTCTGCAGGTGGGAAAATCTGTGCTTAGAGTAACAACACAGGGGGAGTTCCAGGTTGTTGGTCCCCAAACAAAAAACCTTCGGTTCAGCTCTGGCTTCCTTCCCCGTTAGTGTCCGTTAGAAACATGACAGAAATGAGCGATAGAAAACAAACACACACCAGGCCTTTCAGATAAACAAGAATTACCTGCTCCTCAGTGTTTTAGGGCACACAAAACACCAACACGTGTGTGTGTGTGTGTGTGTGTGCTGGACTACAGAGTGACAATAGAGGGAAGGACTGAAGGCTGCACTTCCCTGGCAACAGGATGGAAGTGTGGAGAAACGAGTATCCAGTTCAGATATGTGACGCTGTTGTGTTCAGCTAGGAGGGAAAACGGGGAGAGGACGGACGACAGAAACCCCGTCCTTTCCTCCTCTCCTGCATTTCAACTCGAAACTCACAAGACACACAGATAAAATATCACAGGCAACTTGTTTTTCTTCTCTGTCTGATCACAGTGCTGGAGATCCTCTGTGGAGGCCCGTGGGTCACTTCATGGAAACACAAACAAGCCCACACCTTCTCTCCACCTTCGAACTTCCTCTGCTGTCATTCTCAAGAGAAAAAGCAGGATTTGTGTTGGATCGCAGCGACTCAGGAGAAAAGGTTCGGTCCTTTCCTGAGAACCGATTCAGACGGAAGTTGGAAACAGGGAGGACACCCTCAGAGATACTTCCTCCTGATCCACACCCAGATACACCTCCGTCAGCAGGTCACCTGTGGCCCTGAGCGTTCCCACACTGATACACACACACTGGCTCTCACACAGCTGAGCTGAGCAGGTTCAGCAACAGTCAGTCAGTGAAGGACACACAGACCCGCTGACGCAAGCGCAGGCAGACAGACGGCAGACGAGCCGCTTCTTCATGGAACTGACCTCCAGGAACCACCTTCAGCTGGTTCCCTTTTTCTGACGGGTGGACCACAGAGGGAAATTCAATCACAGTTGGGGGTATTTTTGGGAATTTCTCCGTCCAGTTTGAAGTCAAATTCAGCCCTTCGGTCCTCGGCGGGGGCCCTTCCTCCAGGGTTGATGGCGGAGAACGCTCATCCACCCCCATCATCAGGTTCTGTTGGCTCAACAAGAACCGGGGCGTTGGCGGTGTTTAGTGTCACCGGACTCGGCTGCTCCTGTGGAACCAAAGGAGGAATCAGATCCGTCCAGGGAGGTTTGTGACCTTCCATCCCAGCGGCGCCGATGAGGGCGGTGTTGTTGCTGGCTGGGAATGGGGGAGGGGGGGCAGCAGATCTTAATCTGTCTGCTGGGGTGGACGGTGCAGATTTAAAAAAGAGGCGCGGGTATTAGCACGCTGGCTAAACGGCGTTCTGCGGGTTTTCAAACCAGTCAACAGCAGCTCGGGGGACTTTGGGGGGATTTACCCGCTCGGAGCCCATCGGAGCCCATCGGGGCCACTGAGCAGACAAAGACAGCAGATGTGGACTCAGATGGGGCTGCGTTTGCTCGTACGGACGGAGGGAGACGTCACCTGGATCTGTGCCCCTTCACGGCTTCAACCCCACAAACACACCTTCATCCGCAGAGGGACAAAAACAGCCGTTGTGACTGGAAAAAAGATATTTTTCAGATAGATCGTCTTTGTTCAAACATGGAGGACACACAAAACCAGAGAAAACCGGTTTACTGGGACATCTGTGTGTGTGGACTCCAGCATTAAAGTCACACTGGATGTAAACAGTGTGTATCTTCATCACTTCTTCATCTGCCTGCTCTTCTTCCATCCATCTGTCAGCCGGCAGACAGTTCTTTAAAGAAAAAAGAGGGAAAAGGGCCTCGGTTGCTTTGATCTCTGATGTTGTCCGAGCAGCCAAATGGTTCAATGTCCACCTTTGATTCTGAGTCCCAAAGAAACCTGCACCAGCGTTCCCAACTGGGAGATTTGTGGTAAATAAGAGCGCATTCTTCCCCAAACACCAGACGACGCCCACCCAGGCTTTTCTCAGCAATTCCAGGAATAGAAAAAAGAATTTCCAGCCTGCCTCATCAAAGATTCAGTTGCAAAAGAAAACCAAAAGCCAAAACAGAAAGGAGAAGTGTAACAGAGGGAGCGTGGAATCCATTCTGGGGAACTTTCAATAAAACGTTTTCTTCTTTTTTTTCGCTTCCAGGGAACGCCATCAGAGAAAGACCTTTAATCCGCTCAGGGCTGATCCTGAGGCTGCAGCCTGACGTCACAAAGGTGGAGGAGAGAATCACTGACTCATGATTCATCTGTCATTCTCACACACACACACACACACACACACACACACTAGGCTGCAGCTCCTCTGATTCACATGAATCAGAGGCTTTTTAAAGTTAGCTGGGCTTTTCTGGATCAGTGGTTCCTGGATCACAGCCGGCAGCCATCGGCTTTCATCCGACCTGTTTACTGGACGGTTCGGACGTGTGCGGCCGGCCAGCGTCCTCCCCCGTTGACACACACGGCCCCCGCTTACACAAAAGAGGGGAGATCAGCCAGTGTGAGGGGTGAGGGGACGCAGACAAAGAGAGAGAGAGAGAGAGAGAGAGAGAGAGAGAGAGAGAGAGAGAGAGAGAGAGAGAGAGAGAGAGAGAGAGAGAGAGAGAGAGAGAGAGAGAGAGGGAGAGAGAGAGAGAGAGAGAGAGAGAGAGAGAGAGAGAGAGAGAGAGCAGAGGAGAGGAGAGGAGCGAAGAGCGAAAGAAGAGAGATGAGAGAAGAAAAAAGAGAGAGAGAAGAGCAGAGAGCAGAGAGAGAGGGAAGAGCAGAGAGGGGGAGGGGGGAGAGAGGAGGGTGCGCGAGGGAAAAAGGGGGGGGGGGGGGGGCCCCCCCCCCCTTCACACACACACCCCCCTCTACACAAAAAAGAACAATCACCCACTCAAATAACAACACACACATAACATAAAAAAAAAATTTTTTGGGGGAGTAGAGAGAGAGAGAGAGAGAGAGAGAGAGAGAGAGAGAGAGAGAGAGGGAGAGAGAGTTCCCAGCCGGACGGACCCACCGAACAACCTGTCTACATCAACACTTTTCCTCGTTTCTCCGTCACCTCCGTCCAAACACAACTTCCAGGAGCCAAAGGCTTCTCCCCCCCGCCCCACGTTTTTTCTCGGCTCCTCGCCTTACCTGAGGCGGAGAGCAGAGATCCGTTAGAGGACGAGCGTCGGAGGATCCGCAGGCCGTCGCTCCACGAGCGAGACTTCGGCAGCCTCTTCAGGAAGCGGCCCAACCGACGGGACACCTGTCCGAAGCAGGCGCTGCCACCGTGGCCCTCCGGCTCCCCCCTGGACCCGTCTAGATGCAGTGAGACCTGGCCCAGGAAGGTCCCCCTTGGCCTGACGCCCTCAACCCTCCCTGAGCTGGAAGGAGCCTGAGCCTCCTCCTCCTCCACCTCCTCCTCGGGGCGATGGCGCCGGGGGACAGGAGGTGCTATCTGTGCCATGGATGAAGCCTGGCGGCACCATCCCGCTGGCACCGTGCTGTGTGCGTACCCTGGTGGGGCCTCCCGGCGGCCCTAGTCCTCCAGAAACCCAAACAAAAAAAAAAAAAACTCTACCACCCAAGACCACTCTGCCACTGGTGCCACGCTCCGTATAAACAACCCCCGCTCCACCTGCTCTGCCACCCCTCCACCTGCGCTCCTCACAGGAATGTCGACGTTCTCCCCGCTCCGGCTCCGGCTCCGGCTCCGGCTCCGTCCACCCGGGACCGGTCCTCGTTCCTTCTACGCCTGGGCGATCAACAGCCTCCCGTCTCCGTCCGGGATCGATGCCTGATCTCCTCTCTGCCTCCACTGCAGCACCCACACACACTCTGCAGCAGCCAGCTTAAAGAGACAGAGACCCGCTCCGCCGTCACACACCTCTGCCCCGCCGACCCCGCACACACACTTCATTCAGAGAAGATGGTGGGAGTGCAGGAACGTCACAGAGCGCTGCAGAGGTGCTTACCGGCACTACCTCCTTTCTGCCTGTTTGGTCTGAAAACTGGCAGGGAAATGAGTCAGCGTCGCATTTAGCCACACAAGTCTCACTGACGTGTGTGTGTGTGTGTGTGAAGGATGCTGAGATTTAGCATACCCTATTTCAAGAATCAAAGGCCCTGGAGGAACAGGACGTTCTGGTATTATATAACCGAGAGAGGGGGAAAGAAAGAGGGATGCTCCGTCTCCTTGTGGGTTAAACTCTCCGCTCAGCAGCTTTGTTCAGGAGTGAAAACACTGAACAAAACAACCGAGGGACGAGTCTGAGCCGCAGCCCGGCCCAGATTCCTGTCTGCTTTCACCCAGAGACGTCTTTGTCCCATCTTCTCTGCCCTTCAGCCACGTCCTGCTCTCACCGTCCACCAAGGACGGCCTAAATATAGCCTGGGCGAGACTCCCCCCGCTCTGCCACACACACGGAGACAGAGCGTGGATCCCGGCCCTCCCGAAAAAGCCCGGCTGAACTATGAAATACGGCGGCGGCTGCATTTTAAAGAAAGTGAACATAACCCAACCTAAGGTTGTCTGCAAAGGTGATCAAATCTGAGTGGCATGTTGTGCTGAGAAGGTTGGGAGCGGTTAAACTTGACCCATCCACCGTTGGAGGGAGATCCGCGCTGGTGGGATCTCCCTTTGTCCTGGAAACGGGATTGGGTGTTTTAATACCCTGGTCGGGCGCGTACACACCACGTAATGTACATGTGCAGATAATCTGGCGGCGCAGTGTGTTAGGGCGGGGGCTAATCCAGGGCAAAGCTTTAATTAAATATTAATCTGACGTCTGATTCTGGCTGGAGGTCTGTAATCCCATCCTTCATCTTTATACACGTAATCCCAGACAGGAGACACTCAGACCTGGGATTAGGAAGGTTCTTGTTTCCCTCCTCAGTCAGACTCATTTCTGCCCTGGGGCGCGTTCAAAAATAGATATCTTTAGATTTAACCTGTGAAAAAGAGAGAGCAGGCTGGACTTGGTGGGGGGCAACCACAAATCAAACTGCCATTTAGCTCTGAAGAGGAATACGAAAGTAGACAAAAGGCAAGCGTAGGCGATTAATTTCAGGGATTAGAGAAGAGCAGCCTGGGAGTCTGGCAGCTCCCACATCACAACAGCCTCCCTCCCCAGGGGACAAACGCGGCCTGGCTGCTTCTGCACGTCCAAATACAGCCGGCCGACACACACACGAGGCTGGGAAATGAAAGGGGGCGAGAGCGAGGCGTGCAGCGAGACAAAGGAAGGGGAGGCTGCCGGTTTAAGGGCACACAGCCGCCCTCTCTGACTCCCTGTCATTTGCTGGGTGTAACTGAAAGAAGCGTGTACGTGTGTGTGTGTGTGTGTGTGTGTGTGTTGGTTTGGGCAGATTTGGTTGTTTCTCCCCATGAAAAATACCCTGATGTCTAAATTTGTGCTGCTAGGAAAGTGACCCTTTCCACACCCACTCAGAACTTCAGGTTTCTGAGAAAACGGAGCAGCAGAACCAACAGTGACAAGTTGCCTGATCCCTGAGGACAAACTCTGACTCTGCCGAGTCGAAGATCTTTGCTCTGTGTGTGTGTGTGTGTGTAGCCTCTGTAATCACCACTCTCGCTCCACTGAGTTCTTGCCGGTACAGCACACCAAATCAGACATCTCTGCAGTGCTGGACAAACACACTTTTCCTCAATCCCTCATCCTATGGCTTCATCACTCCTTATTCACACACACACACACACACACACACACACACACACACCGTGCAGATAAAACTGCTATCTCTGCAGGTAGAGGCTTGAGTGAGCCAGGTTTGGCACATGGCTGCAGATATCAGGGTTAATGCCATTAAAAAGCTTAGAAAGCGCCTCCACCTGCACATTTGTTAGGTTTCCTTTGGTTCAGCGGGGTAATGTCAGGTGTAATTTAGCTGTCAGGGCTGCAGAGAAGGTGGTTTAACTAAAAGGTAAGCGCTGCTTCATCTGTGCAGAAAGCGGGTTTTAAGGAGGAAATTGCGTGTTTGTCGCGTAGAAACCGCCGCGGTTCTGCAGGACTACTTACTTCGGCACTTGAGCGTCTGCGCGGTGATCTGGCGGTTGCAGGCGTCACACCAGTCCTGCCTGACGGGCTTGGCCTCGAACCTGTCCCCTTCTCCCCGCTCTGGCATCGTCGGCGGCTCCGTCTCCCCGGGGAAGATGGACCAGGCCTTCCCTGCGCGGGGGCTCGGCCCGGGCCAGCCTCACCACTCCGGTCCGGCCCTGGGGTGAGCCTCTGCAGCGGGGGGACGCTGCTGCCGGTCTGCGCTGCTCCGGAGGCGCGGGGACGCGGGCAGAGGATGCTGCGGTGCCGGCTGTCCCCGCTCCATGTGACCCGCCTCCCCTGCGCCGCGTCCCGCTGTCGGAGCGCCGCTTTGCGTCCAATCGGCAGGACGCTGCCGGCCGACCTCCACGGCCGATCGCAAATATTATGGTTGAAATCACAGTCTGCGTTTAGGCGGACGCCTTCCCTCTCTCCGGGGCGCCCGTCGGCGCCTGCGCTGCCCGTGGTCCTGCCCGTGGTCCCGGCCGTGGTCCCGGCCGTGGTCCCGGCCGGTCCGCGGGAGCAACGGCCGGAGGCGCGCATCCCTCAGCGGGCATCGCTCCTGCCGGAGACGCCGGCCGGGGCTGAGCCTCCTCCAGGCTGCTCCTCCGCAGCACCATCGTCTCCCAGGACGACCTCCTCGGTAGGCTCACTCTCTTCTTGGGGCCCCGCAGCTTCAGGATGAGGATCTGCGGCCCCGGGTGCTGCTGGCCCCCCACACCCGCGGAGGCCATCATCCTGACGCCTCCACGACGCGCGTTTCTCAGTGCGGGTCTTCCCCTCCGTGTCCTGGACGTAAACTCGACTCACGCCCTCAGCGTGGAGTAATGACGCAGAAGTGACAGATATAAACACAACGGGCACGCCCCCGGTAAAGTGACGTGGACGCGCGTTAATCCCGGATTTGTACTGTGGGAGCCTCTTCTCTTTGGCCCCAGAGCCGAGAGGCGGGACTATACCACTAGAACTGGGGAACAAGAAGGTTTAAAATAATCAAAATAAATAAATAAAGCTGTATGTGAAATTCTGTCACAAGTACAAGACTTTTAAATGTTTAAGGTGGTGCTTTTGAGCACAACACCAGGCTGGTAGTTAAATCCAGCCCTGCGTTCAGATAAAACGCTTTCCAGAATAGGAACTAACACAGGTCTGACTTTAGAAAGCTGCTGCACAATAATGTCATGTGACGGCACAGGCAAAGGGCAGGAAATTCATGAAATTTTCCACCTTGTCAGGCGTGTGTCATATGAGTTCCACCAAACCACAGAAGCAGCCGTTGAGAAAAGCCCCTGAAAGGACACCAGCTTTCACTTTCACAGTCAGCTCAACACGTCCCTGCTCGTCCGCCTTCGGGGCCGCGAAGGAGAGAAACTGAGCCGGGTTCTTCACTTTTGGAGGCAAAACCTCAACGGGAGGAAAACGCTGGCGTGACTGTGATGGGACGCATCTTTAGTTGGAGAGAAATGTTTTAATCCGGAAAGAATCTGTAAAAATCTCTGAAAAGGCGAGAGGAAACCTCAGTGGAATTTAAACCAGGTGACTGAGAGAGAGAGAGAGAGAGAGAGAGAGAGAGAGAGAGAGAGAGAGGGAGAGAGAGAGGTATAGAGAGAGAGAGAGAGAGAGAGAGAGAGAGAGAGTAGAGAGAGAGAGAGAGAGAGAGAGAGAGAGAGAGAGAGAGAGACAGAGAGAGAGAGAGAGAGAGAGAGAGCGAGTTTGTGAGCGATTCACATTGTGGACGGTCGGGGCAGATTTGGCTCCAGAGCTGCTGCCGGGGTGGCTGCTCCCAGGCTGGAGAAGAACAAACCAAAAGCGCATCAGCACCTCCTCTGACGGCAGAGTGGAAACTGGTCAGCTGACCTCTCAATGATACTGTTGTTGCACTTCAGCTCTCTGACCAGAACCTCCATCTCCTCCTTCAGGTGATGCATCCTAGAGCGAAGGCAGGAGATCTTAGAAAAAGCATCAGCTCCCCTCCTCTCTCACACACACACACACACACACACACACACACACGCACGAACCTTGACACCATGAGTTCATTATTGGATGTGATTCCAGGCTGCTGTGACGCTCGACTGGACTGGAGGCTGAACAGGATTCTGTCTAGAGTCTGAAAAACGAGACGCTACGGTGAGATTCTACAGGTGTCTGGATCATAAAGGAAACGACAGAGATGAGAGTCCAGTCGGATACCGGTGCGGTGCTGGCCCGGAACGGTACCCACGAGGTCTGTTTATGGAACAACAGCCGGGAAGGGCCAGCGAGGAATTGCGGCCAGCTAGCTGGCAGCTAGCCACAAGCTAACTAGTAAAAGTCAGCCAGCTTGATCTGAGGCTGAGATTGGCCGGTAAACACCGGTTTAAGAGGAAAAACAGACCTTATTCTGTTGCTGCTCACTCATCTCCAAGTCCGCCAACAAGCCGATGGAGAAAGAGTTGAAGTCCTGCAGTCGGGTCTGCATCTCCAGTAAAACGCTGCAAAAGTGGGGAAAAAAGGAGGAGAAAAGAAAATGAAACTCAAACTGCTCAAACTGCAGCCGAGGGTGCTCGGGGTGCAGGGCGTGGCCCGCTCTGACCTGCTCCACGTCCGTGTTGTGGCCAGAAGCTCCTTGTACCTGTGAACACACTCTTCCCTGAAAAGAGACTTCACCCTCTTAATGTGGGTTGACAGGTGGATCCTGGACAGAGAGCAGAGCTGGCAGATTATCCTCCCCCCGGGGGGCTGGCGGAGCCGGCCAGCGAGCTGCCCGAACCTGGACTCACTTCTCAAACTTGTGGATTTGTTCGTCGTTATACGCCAACTCTGGGGGGAAAAGGGAAAACAGGAAATAAGTTCTCTCAAATCTGCAACAGACAAAAGAGGGAAAATGCACCGAGGTAAGCGTTCATACTGCCGTTAAGTCTGTCTTTACGATAATGTTGATGGATGGCGGTTATCTTCTGCAGCAGCACCTGCATCCTCTGACAGCTAGGACAGAGGTCAGAGGTCAGAGGTCAGGCTTCACCCAGCCAGGATGTCAGCTTGGCTCTGAACCTGGGCACCTTTTGTCGCTGGCCAGCGCCTCCGCCAGCTTGGCCTGTTCTATCTGGAGGTGCTCCAGCCGGCTCTGAAACTCCTGGATGCAGGAGGCGTAGATGGGCAGGTGCTCATGGACCTGAGGAGACGCAAACCGGCTGAAACCCGGATCAACAGATCACAGGTCTGACACGGGATTAATGGCTGTAATCCCGGATTAGTGGTGCGGCAATCAGGCCGGCGGAGACAAGCAACGGCAGCTCTATTTGCTGGTGTTAAATGACATTAATTACACATGATCCTCCGAGGTCGGCAGCGTGGACGGGGGAGACTCACCGCCTTCAGCGTCTGACTGCTCTCAGATGGACTTTGGTCTCCAGAGGGACAGTGGCTCCTGAAAGGGTCGAGACACAGCAGGGGGTAGCGGGTGCCAGAGAACACACACACACACACACACACACACGCAGGTAAACTCACAGCAGGCGAATCCTGTGTTCGAGGCTGAGGCAGGACTGTAGCCGGATGGTGACCATCGCGATGCTGTGCATTGCTTCTCCGCACTCCGTTCGCAGCTTCATCCTGAGGGCGAAACGTTGGGGAGACAAGGTCAGAGGGGAGAGGGACGCCCTGGTTTGGAGCCTGTGTGTGGCTCACATGTAGCTGTAGAAGCCCTGCAGGAGCAGCTCTCTGTGGGAGCGCAGCACCTGGGTGCTCATCAGGTACTGGTGCACCGCTCCCACCATCACCTGCAGACAACAGGGAGGTCAAAAACCTGCTGAGGACACCTAAAAGCGGCCAATTTGGAAGCGTGCGGGGAGAGCCACTGAGATGTACCTTTGTGAAGTTGTAGTCTGCCAGAACATCGAACTTGGGCGGGATCACCGGAGTGTCGGCTACAAAGAAAAACCCCAAACAACACGAGTCTCAGTAACCGCTGACGTCTCAGCAGAAGCCTCCGGCGTCTTCGGGGGACGGGCTTACGCTCTCTAAACGGCAGGCTGTGATTGGCTTCGAAGCTGTAGCTGAGCAGAAGGAGGGGCTGCGCGGGGGACGTGTGGGGCAGCGTGACCACCTTCATGCTGCCTTCCAGCAGCAGCTCGTGACCCAGGTAGAGCAGATGCTGCTGCTCCGCGGCGATCCCCGTCTGAGACGCCACCTCTTCGAAGAAGGTCGCCACCCTGAGACGTTTGCGACGCAGAATCAGAACCACAGCGGGCGCCGTTTTCCTTGAAATCTAACTTCCACCCGGACCTTCTCGGCGCTAGTCTCAAAAATCGAAAACCACCTCTGTGGAGTGCACGTGTGAGCGCATACGTGTCGTAGTGATGGATGTAGATACAATGAGCCATGGCCTGCTGCAGAGAGAAGAGGTGAACCGGCTGCCGCTGCAGGATGTCTGTGGTGGCGGTAAAGAACTGGTCAAAGCCCCAACACTTCTCCTGGTCGGCCTCCATGATGCCAGCCAGCACCGGCACCAGCTGCGCCTTCAGGCCCCTCCGGGCAAACGGAAAAAACAGATAAATACCCAGCGGATGGGCTCACGCGCTTCTACGTGCCGACGTACTGCGACAGTTGGCAGCTGTGGGGCAGGTTGTAGCCCCACTCGATGGATCCGTCGACAACGTGCTGCGTTCCAGAAATGGCGCCCGTTGGCTTCTCTGTAGTAATTTTAAACCTACGGAATAAAACGGCAACAAGCCCACAGATGAGGAATAATGTTTCTGACCTAGGGATCAATGTTTGCCTCTCCCGCCATTTATTCTACTTGCTGAATGTGTTTTCTGACCTTTCACACAGACACGGGACGTATTCTTACATGGTCAGCTTGTTCTTTCTGGGTCCTCCAAACGGCACGAAGGGGAGACTCCCGGTGGCCGCGTGGTAAAACGTCACACCGATGCTCCACAGGTCCACGCTCACGCCGTACGATTTCTGATGGGGCTTGCGCAACACGGCGCACTTATACATGTCTGGATGCTATACACACAAAGAAGAGAGAAAACACACACACACACACACAGATGCCTTTAGACTGTACAATACTCCGTTTGTCCACTAGGGGGCACCCAAGTGTCTGGTTGAAGCTGCTCTTCGGCATTAACATCTAAACTTTTCCTGATTTTTAATGATTTAAATCACTTAACCTAGTTTATGACACTTTGTCTTTACATTTCCAACTCATATCTTTCACATTAAGCTTTATATGAAAGCTACTGCCTAACGATTCGCAGGCAGGAATCGTATATGCCACAGAATGGAAGAGCAACTGGAGGTTGTTCGGGGAGAAAACCTTAATCAACGTGTGGTGACCCTTTCAGGCCGTTTACTGTGAATGCAGATGTGATGGCTGCGAGATCTCCTCCAGACACGGCTCACGTGTTCCCTTCCTGGTGGTTCAGAGGTTTCGAGCACTGCGAGCTGCGGCTACACGGAACGAGACTAAACCACGGAGGTTTGTCTGGTCAGAGCTGCTGCTGCTGCTTCTCTCCCCGTTTCCCTGTCTACCAGAGACCGAAAAAGGGAATATCTCTAAAAGGCCTCTTCTGAAAACTGCAAGATGTTACGCAAAAGTTCATTTATTGCCTGTAAAACTGGAATGTTTGTTGTTCAGCTTTACCTACACATCTGTCACTGATCATGACATCATACATCTTCCTGTGTCTTAACCTCAGCTGTATTTAATGGATTATGACTAAGAGAAAAGACTGGAGGCCAGACACAGCCACTGCCCCTGCCCTTCACAGTGTGCAGTGAAAACGAAGCCAGATCCAGATGGACTCTAACGTGACGGCTACTTTACCAGATATTCCTCTGTTCCATAGATTGAAATGAACTTCTCGTCGTCTTCCAGCTCTCTCGCTGCACCGAAGTCAGTCAGCTTATAAACAGACTTGCCGTCTTCCCCAGTTTGCCGCATGATGTTGCCTGGCTTAATGTCCCGGTGCACCACCCCGTTTTCACGCAGGTGGTTCATCCCCCGGACTGAAGAGCAGAAGGTGACCTACATCTTAATGCCGACATATGAAATGAAAAGTGGAGGAAAAACACAGACGTACACCCACCTACACACTGTAAAACCGTGAGGAACTCTGTTTCAGGAAGGCCAAAGGCATTTTCTGGCTCCTCCAGCAGCATGAGCAGACTTCCACCTGAACAGTATTCCATCACCAGGACCTTCTGCTTGGATGGCAGCTGCAGGCGGACGGAGAAACGTGACCGGGATGTTTAAAACGATCCAAAAACAATCAGCGGGTCGACGATAAACTACCTCTTCCACTGCATACAGCCTGACAATGTTGCTGTGGTTGAGCTTCCTCAGCATCTCAAACTCTCTCATCTGGACATCATGGGGGCGGTTGTAGCTCACAGTGTTAAAAACCTTAACAGCCACCAGCTCACCTGACTTCTGCAAACACACACACACACGCACACGCACGTACAGTTAAATTACAGTGTCACACAGTAAAATCCGCTCCAAGACAATAACCATAAACCCCTTCCCCCCCCCAATCTTGTTGCTCCATTAAAATCACAAACTATGCTCGTTCAGCAGAAAAAACCACCCGTGGAAGTGAGCTGGGAAGACACCCTGTGGCGTTGGGTACCTTGTTCCGGGCCTTGTAGACGTTGGCCGTGGCCCCTTGGCCCAGGACATCTTGCAGGGACCACAGGTAGTTGGGTGTGCTGGCCACCATCCCTGACATGCTGCAAAGGGTCCGGA
>CAAE01014528.1:460843-516218 GCA_000180735.1 Tetraodon nigroviridis | reverse complement strand
TTTTTATTAAAAAGTAGCGAGTGTGATATGTGGGTGTAAAGTGTAAAGGTGTTTTTTTTACCTGGCTGGAGCTGCCGTTTATCGCGAATTCGCTGCCTCTCTGGTGGTCCCTAAAGGCCTTTTCTTCCGGGATTTATATGTCACACAAGTTATTTTCGTCAGTTATGGGCCATGATTTTCCGACGCTTCGCGGAAAACCCAGCGTGAGTTACAAACCGAGATGCCCACGTAAGAAACGGGTTCGGGCGCCGAAAGAAGCCGGTCTCACCTGCTTCTGGTGGCCCCGCAGCAACAGGTCGGTCAGTACGGGAACAGCTGCTGCTGGGGGGAACCGCTGCTCATTCTCTCAAGTATCAGCGTCGAGCCATTCCTTTAAAGAGCTACCAACGCCGGCATTTAGTTGTTTTATGGCCGCGGTAGGCGGGTTTCAGTCCGCCGAAGAACGAGAAAAGAAAACAACATGACTCCGACTTCCGCGAGGAGGAAGCGCGATAGCGTCAAATTCATGCGATGGCTGCGGGGACCGCGTTCGAGACCGACAAAGTTGTCAGAATATGGTGTTAGAACACTGATAAAACCGCTCTGAGTGGAAATCTGACCCTTTAACTTTAAAAAGAGAACGTGATATATATGTGGCAGTTAAAACATTTGTTGGTAACGACGCGCAAAACTTGGATCGTTACCAAAAAAATAGTCCCGGTGAAACAAAGGACAAATGTGACTGTAGAAACTAAGGTTCCGGAATATTTAAAAAAAATATTACCGATATCTGTATAAAATCTAAAAAGCTACAATGATGGTGTATTTTTAGCCCTTAGTTTTTGATAATTTAATTAAAGATATATATAATTGTTGCATTTTATTTGTTGAAGAAAATCTGACAGAATCAGAACGATAAGAGGGATTCAAGAGTAGACTTTGTGTTCATCTGGACTTGTTTAAGTTTTCTTTGGAGGGATCAGTTATAGAAGACTACAAGTACTTGTCAGGGAGCTCAAAATATCACTTATTATAGGATCTTTAAGTTAAAAGGCAGTTTGAGTTCAGTTTAGTGTGCAGTATATTCTTACTCCCTAACATTATGTTCCTTTACTGGGAATACAGATCCATTCTAATTTCTATATTTCACTCATAATTTGATTGGATCTTTATTGTTCTAAACACCAAAACAAATATTTATATAGCAAGCAATGTTTATTTAAAAAAAACAAACATAAAACAGATCTACTACAAGACCTACACAGAATTATATAAGGCCTATTTGATTTAACTGCTATTGCTATGTACAATATTGTACCAAAAAAGAGTGTACCTCTGCAGTGTACAACATTGTATATACAAAGTATGTCTGAGCACAGGATTCTCCAGTAATACAGAACCAACTATAAATACTTTTGACATTATGGTCTCATTTTTTTAAGTTCTCTTAATTTCAAATGGACACAAAAATGCAAAACATTGCCGACACATCATCCTCACGCAGTTAGTCCGCACGCAAGCCGAGCTGTTCAAGTGCACCAAGACTGATTTGAGATCGATCAAGCCGAGTCCCGGCTTCCGCTTTATTGACGGCACCGCCGGGACAAAAACACACCAACCAACCACACACGCATGTCTGTATGCAGGAGTGTGTGCACCTCACCACCCACCCACACCCACACCCACAAACACACACTGTCATGTTCCCTCCTGTTGTCATGATGAGGTAAGAATGACACAAATCCCCCAGGTTATGCATACAGTGATTTAAAAAAACAAAACAAAACCCACATCTTTATCAAATTATTACCTAGAGAGCGTTCAGGATTGCTCTGCTGGATTTCTGGATCAGGGAAAACATTTAAATAAACACGGACAAAAGATTTATTCAGTTTATCCTGAATGGCACATTGTTCAAATTCATCATCATATAAACCAGATTTTGCACAGGGATATTAACTGATATATATATATATGAGTGAACTTCTTTTTAAAGCTTTTACTAAGAGACACCATTTCCGGCATCCCTACAGGCTTTTTTTTTGTTTTTTTTTAATAATCTGCTTCTGTGTACACAGTGCATATTTATTCCGCACAGGAGGCTGCTGCTCCTCCAGGTCATTGGACAAGTTTTTTTTTTATTCTTTCTTGTGTGCGTCTCCAAAAGAGCCATCAGGTGGCCTCCCTTTAGAATGGACTCGTGCTCCACATTCACACATGCTCACAGTCAGACAGCTACAACATTTCACCAGTACAGATTCTGAGCATTTATGAACAAACAATAACAGTCATAATAAAATCGACGCTGCTGCACAGATGAGGTGGTCGGTTGTGCTTCTGTCTAAACGAACTCATGAGGATCCTCAGTTTTATGCTTCCAGTTTGCATTATGATTATTACACAAACAAACACACTATTACAATTTTAGCCCCCCCACCCCCCCTTTTTTTTTTTTTTTATAAATGTAAATGATCAAGCTGTAAGTCCTAATGCTGTCCTGTCGCTGGTACTGCACCTGTACAAACAGATACAAGCAGGCAGCTCATTACTGTGGCTGCCATCTCTGGCCCCAGCATGCACGGAAACCTGAAAGGCCTTTAGCTGCCGAAAAAAGAGAGAGAGAGAGAGAGAGAAAGAGAGAGAAAACACCATCACACACGAGTCTGAAGTTTTAGCGTGTGTCTGCGCGTTCGGTCCAACATTACCAGTACAAAATGCTGGGTTTCAGTGGTCCTCTACATATAAAATATAGAGCTGCAGGAGGGAAGTAATGCCTCAAACCAAAAATTATTTTTATTGCTATTTTTGCATTCAGAATGTTACATCTTAGAGAACGCTGCTCCCACTGTGATGCTTGTAAGGACTATTTATATTAATAAAAATCACCAAAAAACCAAACACAGAAGTAGATATTAACTAAAGCTCTTTTTTTTTTTGCCAGACCTATGGCCACATCTGTCCCGCTTGTCTTTCCAAGTCCATTTGTGAGTGAAGTCAGAGTTTGTTTGGAAAGCTTAGCATTTCACAGTCTTTTCTCAGGAAGGAAACACTCTCTTCCCTTCCACCAATTATGGCCAGTCGTGAGAAACGTTTACTATGCTGAAAAAAAAAAAAAAATCAAACAGTGCTTAATTATCCTCGTGTAGATCTGTGTGTACAGGCAAATAACACTCTTGCACACCCACTCAAACATTACAAACTAGTCTATTTAGGCTGCAGGTCTGTTAGAATCCATACTGACGTTACGTTCCCTTTTTCCAGTGAATCTCTGGTGGCAGAGTTAAAAAAAAAAAGTATCAATCTCTCCGGGTGTTGTTGGATCTGGATTAAAACGAGTGGAAAATAAAAACAAAAAAACCAGCTTTTTTTTCTTCAGGGAACTCTAAAGGGAACTCTTCCGATTCATCTGGACTCCAACATCAATGCTACACATAAAAAGTGGGTTTGAAAGGAATGAAGTGCTTCCTGCGCTGTCAGGATCTGAATCAAAGAGTTTACAAGAACCAGGGATCAGGCTGGGGGCTCTAAACTGGACAGGATTTATCATTGGACTGGGGGGAAGGAGGAGGAGGAGGGGTGTGAGGGAGAGAGTGTGTCTGGCCTGTGAGTGGCGGCGGAGGTGTAGGGGGGACAGTCGAAGTCGGGGAACCATGGCCGGGCTGCTGGCTCCTCCCCCGCTCTTTGGGAACACCACCGGTTTCGGCCTCGTCGCCGGGGGTCGCAGCTCTCTGAAGGAAGGGACAGATGAGGAGAGGGAGGAGGAGGAGAGCGAGGGGGACGTGGCCGAGGGCAGAGGGCTCCGGGGTTGACTCTTAGCTGGGCGGAAAGATGAGGGCACGTCGCTGGCTGAAGAGGCGCTGCGCTGAAGCGGGTGGGCGTGCAAGGACCCGCCCTCGCTGTCCCTGAACAAACGGGAGTGGAGAGGACTGGACGGCTCTGAAGCTCCTCCTCCGCCGCCGCCGCCACCACTCACACCCTTGAGCTGCTCCAGTGTGTCGAGGACTACGTCGGGGGCGTGTGTGTGTTTGGACGCGCTCTGTCGCTCCACCTTACCGAACTCACTCAGGGCAGAGCTCACTGCAGTCTCCATGTCCTGCAAGACCAGAGGAATCGGATGAGAACGACGAGCAAAGGCATCACAACGGTCCAACTACACGGACACTTTTGTGGATTGTTGAACCTTCTGCTGCATTTTCAAGCTAAAGCGGAGTCAACATCTTATAGGATGGTTTCATCTGAGTGAGCTGCACCTGCGAGCTGTGCTCCACCTGAGAGAAGACCTCATGATCTAGTGGTCTGTGGTTGCTGAAGCTCTTTGAGCGCCCCGCTGGCGTCGCCTTGCGCAGCTGTGGACTCTCCACCTACGCGTTCAGAAGGCTCCGTATTAGCAGCATAGTCATGAAACCGAGGATTCAGTTGAGCAAACTGCCCTGAAGACGCAGCTGTACCTTGGTCTTGAGAGAGGAGTGGCGAGTGACCGAATTGAGGATGCTGTGAGCGCTAACGGGTCGTTTCTCCCCAGCCTCTTTCACCAGGGCACTGCCCACAGGCAGAGAGGCTGTCCTCACACTGCCACTTCCTCCTCCGCCGGCACCTGGACCGGCACCGTCACTGTCTGGGCCGCGGAACGTCCTGCGGATGCCCCCCAGCTCTGGACGTTTTCTCATCCTGAATGAGACATTTCAAGTTTACTTTTTTTTTAACCTGCAACATGTGTTGGTTTCAGCGCGGCGTGCACTTGCTTGTTCAGGTTGGCCAGGTAGACGTCGGCCACATGGGCCCCGGTAGGTGAGGCGGCGCTGCCTCGAGTGGACACCCTCTCCTCCAGCAGATCCCTGCTGTCCAGGTCAGGTTTTGGACTTCCTCGGCCTCCGTCAACCCTGAAACATTAAACCAGAGGGTGTTAAAATGAACGTTAGATTCCAAAACATTAAACTGACATAACTGGAAAAAAAAAAGCATCTTACTTGTCTTGGACCACAATGTACTGGTGGGGCACCAGTCCATCCACGCCGTTATGCCGTCCCTCCCACCAGTCGTCAGATGCTCGCTGGTACAGAAGCAGCGAAGCTCCCTTCTTGAAGGACAACTCCCGACTGGTGCGGCCGCAGTAGTCGAAGCGAGCCACGGCCTCCAACGGGTCAGCCTCTGAAACAGCCAGCGAGCCTGTGATTGGGAGGATGGTGGCCAGACACAGGATGCGGTGGAGAAACAGAGGTAGAACAAAAAGAGAAGAACAGCAAAAAGGAGGAAGCTGGATTAGTGCAGAGCCGGTTAGTCTTGCTGTAAAAAGCTGCTGAGCAAAGCAGAAGTATGTGAGCTGCTCTCAGGTGTTGCAGCCAAAAATGACCAGTGAGCAAGAAAGAAAAGAAAGGTGATATCCTGGAGGGTATTTGTGTGTGTGTGTGGGTGTGTGTTATGCACCGTCTTCGCTGTTGTGGCTGACGGAGACGGTGTCAGGAGCAGGCTCTTCCACAAGGGGGGGCTCACAGTGCGGACTGTCGCTAACGTGGACAGAGGAGAGACGGTCACGGGGACGAGAAGCAGAAATCAGACTTGCGTCACACAGGCGGATGTGTGAACACAGCTAACAGCCTGGAACCATGCCTACGTTGCTACAGTTGAATACCAGGGTACTAAAAACATTACTTCATATAAAACAACTGGTAAAAAGTCTATTCCATTCCAATAAGCTGTTAAAACACAGTATTTGCCAACTCAATGGTCGGCCGGTCACCGAAGCATAAAGAAAGCTGTGATATTGCAGAAAAACGAATCCCAGATGGGTCAGTGTGATAAAAACGCTGGAGAACGATCTCTCCAGGGTGATGGACAGCCTCCAGAACTCTGCTGAGCTGCAGCAATCAATGCCTGAGGTTTGTAATTGTATTGAAAGCCAAAGTTGACCCTTGGGTGCTCTGCGGTGAGTTAGATACGTGATCGGGCCCTGCTTTAATCTACCGTGGGTAGGAGGGTAAGATAATCCTCGTGGTCTCGTCTCAAAGCGGGGCAGACAGGTCAAGTCTGCCATCGCTCCACCACCACCACCACCTGGCCTATTCCTCTTTATCAAAACCCTCTGGTTAAAAACCGACCAGAAACACGTTCCCTGCTGTGATCTGAGCTCTACACACTCACCAGAAGTCATCTCCAGCTCCGGGGATGGTGTAGATGGGGCCCTGCAAGTCTTGTGCTCCTGGGAAGATGGTGTCATGGTGGATGATGATGGTTTTAATGAGCTCGTTGACGTGGGCCTGGCAAGAGACCTGGTCATGGCCTTCTGGGACAGACATCAGCGTGGGGCCAAAACAGATGGCCAGGTTGTAGGGGTCCATCATATTCTCCTCGCTGTACTGAGACAAGCTGGCGGGACGGAAAGGTCAGGCATTTAGAGGGCAATCTGGTATGACCAAACCGGCTCTTCAGGCAAACAAAACATTGACAGACACGAGGGAGCAGTGTATGAACACACGTTGTTTGTTGGTTTCACAGTGTCCTTCGCTTTTTTGCAGGATCTGATAATAAAGGCAAATCTGTGGCACTTTGTGTGTGCGTGTTTGAATGAATGCACACGAATCCCTCAGGAAAAAGAAGCAGATCCTCTTTCTTCTCTGAACCTACTTGGTTTACCGTGACTCTCAAATTTCACCTCTCCGACATCCCATTTCTCACTTTGTCATGGATTTTAGGGATGGCCGCTGACGGATGAACCTACCTCCAGGACAGGAAGACACATAAATTACCCACCAGCTGCTCTTAATAAATCCTTTAGCAACCGAGCTGCTTTCTCCTCTTTAGTAATTGTCTGTAGCTTCAGCAACATTTAGGAACAGCGGCAGACATATCCAGCAGAGCTTGGTGTCTTTAAATGACACGTGGATGTTTTCAAAAGAAACCTAAGCTAAGATTACACTTCAGAGTGTGTGTATCCTGCTACTCACTGGTTGAGGAAGGCAAACAGGTATCTCATGATGATAAGGGTTTTGCTTGGCAGAGCCTGCAGGACTTTCTTAACGTGGACAGCCCGGTCCTGGAGGCTCTCCATGGCTGGAACACACCACGACGGCCAGGAGATTACTCAGCACATAAACACACACTCAAACAAAAACAGACCCCAAGATTAGAGACGTACAGACGCAGGATATGAGGTCATGGAACACATCCTTAGGGAAGAGGGCTTGATCCAGTCCTCTAAAGTACAGCTTCAGAACACCAGCAATGGAATCCATGTCATGGTCATTCTGGTCTCCTGCCAGTGGATCCTCACCTTGATGAGGACAACCCGGAAACACGGTGAAACACCTGAAAACGACTTCGTGGTACTTCCTCCTGGGTCAAAGCATCTTACCTCTCTCAAAGGCATTCTTGATGTCATTGACCTCCACCTGAGAGCCAGACACTCTGAAGATACCTTCATGCTGCAGACCTACAAACGCACACAAAATGAGCTGGTTAAACCTGTGGTTTCCATGTTTGCTAAGCCTCCGACCAGACGATAAGCAACCAATCGTAACAGAGGAACAGCTGCTCCTGAACAATCGAATCACTGCAGAACCAGACTCACCATGGCGACTGATGAAGCGGATACAGCTCTCCACCATCAGAGGAATGGCTTCAGCAGAGTCCTAAATGAGGCAGAGGAGAATTACTTCCCATGGAAGGAGCAAAAGAGCAGAAGTGTAGCATGCAAAAAAAAAAAAAAAGCACCACACACACACACTCACACATCTGTGCAAGCTTGCTTCACTGCACACGTTAGTATTTCTGTGTGTACAGGGCGTGTGCAAGAACCAGCTGTTGCTAGGAGACCACAGCTTTGCTTTTCTTTTCGGTTGTTTTGGATTATGCAGAAATCTTGTAAATGTGGTGCATATTGAATGATGTCTGCGGCCATTTTTAAGCCAATCTCTCCGAGGTACAAATGAGTCTGTGTAAAATGTAAAAACGAATAATATTTTTAAAAAGCAAACTGCCCACAAGGGGGAGTCCCTCACACTACCTTTGCTAGTGCAGCAGATATTTCAGAAAACTGAAGCAAAGCTCTAAAGTGCATGTACAACATTATCTGCAATAATAAAAGGTGTCATGAAGAACTATGAGGAAGAATGCAGTGAAAAATGTCGATTCGTATAAATAATTACCTGCTTCCGAACAGAAGAGTCCCTCCGTCTGCTACGTAGAGACAGAAAGAAAAAAGATACAGCACTCTGTCATTATATCTCTAGAGTGTGTATTTATGCTCAAAAGTCTGCAATGCTCCATTTGTGCGCACGAGGCCACGTGAAAAGAACATATATAAACCGTGACAGGAAAATAACACGTCTGGTTGCCAAGAAATCAAACTTTAATGCTGCTGTAGTGCATGCAAGTGTGAGTTGGAGCATATTTCCTTCCTTCACCACACCTACCTGGCAAGGCAACAGTCGGTCTTCTGACCTAAAAGAGGGAGAAACAGGAAGGGGGGAGGGGAGAACGAGGGAGAAAGAGGTGGAGACAGGGAGAAACCGGGCAGGAAACAGATTCAGATGGACAGAAACAGTATAATCTTCACTCCTTAAAGCTGTACACGCAGGCAGCAGAGGTTTTCCCATGGAAGGTGAAAGGATGCTGTAATATTTCCACTTACTCTCCCCCATGGTCTTCTCAATGAGGTCATGCTTGGCCTCGAGTTTGGTGATCAGGTTCCTGCCTTCGAGAAACTCTTTCAGTTTCTACAAAGGAAAAACACGTTCTTATATGAACCCTACCAGAGTTTTAAGATATTCAGAGACAGTGCTGACCGTGAAGTAGAACTGCTCCGTCTCCTGCTGGTTGGCCCGTCGTTTGGCCAGGCTCGGTTTGCTCAGATAGGACTCACTAAATGTGGACTTGACCGACTCCATGCTGTTGCTATGGTGAAAGCATTCGGACACGTCGTAGTCCTCCACTGTCACCATATCTTGGATGGTGCACAAAGTGGCCTCCATTGTTTTCTTGACCTGATAAATGGAGAATTCTGATTACCTCACACAGATCAGCTAGCTTGAATACCATTAGAGGAATTCCTAAAAAGTCTAACCTCTTCATTCTCAATCTTCAGTGTGGAGAGGCGGGACTGCAGCTGCTGACACCTCTGGTGCAGCTCGCTCTCCAGGGGCTGCTGTGCACACACCACTCCCATCTGTGCCCATATGCAAAGTGAAAAGTCCAATTTTTAGCAATTTAAATTGTGCACAGGAGGTTTTCCAAAAGGGAACACTGCATGTACCGTGTCTCCCATATGAGACTGGAATTCAAAGCGAGCCGGGGGGCAGAAGACGTTATTGTAGGTCTCCATCAGTTTCTGCTTGTCACCATTGGCCTCCAGACTCTCTGTGGCCCCCTCCAGCATCTCCAGGCCCGAGTGTTTGGATGTCTCCACGTTCTGTTCAGCAGACAAGTAGGTCCTCAGGGCTCGCTGCAGGCTGGCATGGTAGCCAAGGTCACAGCACTGTCACGCATAAACACACACACACACACACACACACACACACACACACACACACACACACACACACACACACACACACACACACACACACACAGACAGACAGGATAAATCAAGATGGTGTAGCAAGCAGAGATAATCAAAGTAGATTTATGAAGTTCTACTATTTCAGCTCAACTTTAATTCTTTACTTTTGTATTTTGGAGAGGTATACAACTGGTCAAAGACAAAAATGTTCCTATCAGAGTGTGTTTACACTCACGTCAATGATGTCGGACAGATCGTGGATGTAGTATTTGAAGACACAGCTGTTGGTGGCCTCCAGCGCCAGCAGGTACTCATTCCTAGCCTTGATGGCCTTCAGCCTGTTCTCTGTGTACTTTGCCTGTCTCTGATAAGAGGAAGGCCAAAAGACAGAGACTATTAACAAAAGAGGGACAGAAATCCAACAGGAATTCCAAAAAAAGGAAAGGACGCTGTAATAGAAACGAAGAAACGAAGACAACAGGTGAAGCTCCTCATGCCCAAGGTCCCACCTTCTCCTTCATCTTCTCAATTTTTTTGACACTGGAGCGGCGGACGGGTTTCTCTTCGCTTTTGATGCTGGCCAAGGTGTCAGGGGAGCGTGGCGTCTGCCTGTCGTCCTGTCGACCAGAGCGTCCCATCTGCTTCTCCTCCTGCTTCTCCGCCTCCTTCAGTTTGGATTCAGCATTGATGCTGTCAGTGTTGTACATGTGGTACGTCTTCATCACCTGGAAACAAAGAAGGACAAACATAAGCTATCAGCAGATGGTTCAATCAAACAGTCTGCAGAACCTTTTAAGTGAGGTTGGTGTCCATTTCACACACACAAAGTCAAACAAATAAGTGTGTGCAGCGTCAGCCTTATTCCAGTGACCACCACCAGAGCCATCATTACACTACCCAGACCTCAGATCCTTAATGCGCCAGACAAACACAGGCGCATGTCTGCGAGTATGCACGTGACCAAGAGCGCGTCACTCAGACCAAATCTATTTCTATCCAGTAACATATACTATAATTAAAGCCTAAAGCCTGCTTTTATGGGCTTGGCTGAGCTCAAGCTAAAGTGTGGCCTGCTGCCCATAGCGGTGGTGTGTGAGGAAACTTCTAACACACCAACACACTCAGGAAAACATGGTGATGGACTCCTTCTCCTTGGCAGGATCAGAGACAAGTAACCAGACTTGTGACAGCATGAGAAGTCCAAACAACGCACAGTGACGGTGTCTAAAATATCTACGACCCAATCTAACCAACCTGCTATAAAAACATACGCACCAGCGTCCAACAGGAACACACCAGTTCTCAGTTTGTCTTATCGATTTCACACAAAGAACAATCAGATGCACAGCTACAAGTTTCTGCTTTGAGTTGAATATTCCACACCACATCCTACATGTATAAGATAAAACTTGGCCAGCTAGTTGCTATGGCAACACTGTAATTTTTTTTTTGTGGAAGCCTGTTAAGATTTGCAAAAGTAGTCCTGACATACATTTTGCATTTTTAGCAGCCTTTTAGTGACACCTTATTGTAATTTTTTGTACAGCCTTAAGACCACCAAATGTAATTCTTTCTAGCATTATATTTAGCTTCCAAATAACATTAATAAGTGTTCATCATTATAACAGTTGTAGGGACCAACTGCTAAGGCTGATATGAGAACAGAACCCTCCCCAATAATGCAAGAGATTTTAATTTCAAACATTAATCCACGTATTATAGTGCCTTTTCTTACCGTGTAAAGCTCGTTAAGAACCTTTATCAAATCCTCTTGCAGTTGAACTCCAACTTCTTTGCTCTGTGGAGATAAATGAAAGATGACAGTGATCATATATTAGAAAAGCATCAATCCACCCCAAACAGTCAGCCCAAAACAGCAACTGATACCAACCACACTTCATTAGTCCCGATCTGCTTGGTTGATGTTCCTCTTAATGCAGTAAGGCTAATTACTTAATAACAAGCAACAATAACTTTGCTGTGCTTCTGACAGTATCAGTTCCTGCCATAGTGAATGGCTTTCTGATTCGTGCAAGCTCTGTGAGAACATCCCCAGTGTTGCTACTGGTAGTCACTCCACTGACTAATGGTATAATAAATATGGTTTAATATGCATTCCTGACACTCGGAACCAGAGGGTAAATGTACCATGATGACGGTATCTGTCCTGCAGAAGCTAACTCATTTCATCTTTTTCCCCTTTTAGACACAATTTCCTTCTTGTC
Source organism: Tetraodon nigroviridis (assembly GCA_000180735.1). NCBI lineage: Eukaryota > Metazoa > Chordata > Actinopteri > Tetraodontiformes > Tetraodontidae > Tetraodon > Tetraodon nigroviridis. The sequence goes on along the minus strand of CAAE01014528.1, from coordinate 504,521 downwards.
AACATACAGAAGAAGGCAGAAATGAAATAACTGTATCAGCTAGAGATAAACTATTTTGGCCTGAGGTTCAGCCAGCTCGCGGTGAGTAAATAAATCAGCCGTGACAGAAAGCAGATGGTGTTAAAATGTACAGGAAAGAGAAAAAAAATGCTACTTAGTGTTTAAATCTGTGAATGTGCGTCACCTTCTTGAAGAGGCGTCCTGAGTCCTCACTGATCTGTGCGAAGCGGGGAATGATGTTGTTGAGGTAGAGGTCAGACAGGGTAGCGTGGTCGCGGCTCTCCCTCTTCACCTGGAGCAGCAACAGGTTCCAGCAGTTCACAGGAGACAAAATAGTCTGCTCCTTTCTGGAAAGACAGAGAATAAAAGAGACAGCAGACATATGTCACTATGTTCTTCATCAAGATTTTGATGTCGTCTATGGATGCCCTTTCCCCTTTTCTGCCTGCAGATGCACAAGGCAATCATAATCTACAGAAACACTGGCACCTTTAGGTTAGTTGCGTGTGTGTGTGTGTGTGTATGTGTGTGTGTGTGTGTGTGTGTGTGTGTGTGTGTGTGTGTGTGTGTGTGTGTGTGTGTGTGTGCATACAGCATGGATGATCCACGGACAATCGAGTGGGTAAAAAGGATTAGAAGTGCATGTAAGTGGATGAAAGGACCGTCTTTGTTCGGTTAAAAGGAGCTTTTACTGGGTAAAGACAGGAAAGTGCTGCGAGGCAATTACATTGCACATGCACACAAGCATACATGCTCGCGCGCACACACACACACGTTCAAAAAAACTCGGCCTGTGACCCAAGCGTACACACAGTCAGACAGAATGTAGTTGAATGGTGTGGGTTTAGTGGGAGGGGTGTGATCATATGACCTGCTGGTACAGATGTTAGTGGTCAGACGTCTGAGTGCAACAGTTAGAATATTAGTAAAAATAACAAAAAAAAAAGATAAAGTGTGTTTGATTCCTTTTAACTCCACTGATGTTCATTCCCGCACAAATCTCTAGATTCACTTTCTATGAATTCACTCCCGCTTGGTCTGTTTTTCCGTAATATGTCTCAACGGTTTGCACAACACTTTTCACCAGCAGAAAGGAGTCACAGTTCCTCTGTTTGCACAAGAACCCAGTCAGTCCACATCCATGTGACACACAGCTGTCAGGCCACCAGTCATCACCATGGCAACGCCACTGCCGCACTGGGTGAAATATCGCCCCGCTCTTCCTGACCCGCTATGATCGCAAAGCCAACATTGAAATGTCACTGGCTCTTAGAAGGTCACATGGTGCAGGCTGGGAACAGAGTCCGTCCGCAGGTCAGGCGCTGTCTGCCGAGGTCCCCTTGAGCAAAGTACCAACCCCCTAAATTCTTAGCTGGGGCCCTGCAGTGAGCTGGCTGGGGTGCCAGGGGTGTACCCTGCCTCTTGCCCGAACGCAGCAAAGACCCCAGCAGCCCTTCCCCGTGACCCCAGAGGGGAAATAGCGTGTAAAGATGGGTGGATATCAGCGGTCATGTGATCTCAGATCCCAGAATTGTATAAGGGCTGCATCCAATTAACAATAAACATGGCCTAATAGCATAAGGGTCAGGTTTGGAGTCAACTTCTGAGGGCTTCACCATGTGACCACTTAGTCTGTCAACCTCAGAACACACACAAGCCTACACACTCACACAGTGAGCAGTGTGACCCACCAGCCTCTGCCATATGCAGGCTGCCAAATAGCATAAATACCAGGGGGTCTCCAAAGGATCAACACATACACGCACTGCTGGGAGCAGTCAGCGCCAGGCTGTACATGAGAAAAGGAAGAGTGTGTGTGCGAGCACATGAAACATAGCTGACATTCCAGGGTGGCACCCAGATTGCGTGATGCGTGGAGATAAAACCCAAAGATGCTGGCTGGGGAAAAGAGGCCTGTTAGGGGGAGACACGTGGCCCAGCGCCGAGCATGGCCGCACATTTCTTCTGGGACCGTCCATGATGTGTAAAAAAGGCGACTAGAGCTGACCTGCTGCAGAAGCCGACCCCCTCACCTGCATTTTCAGTTTTGCCCTCTTTAACCTCAGATCCAATTTGCCACTTTTACCGAGCTCTCGGCAACTGCCTGTATCGATCCATGCAGGAAGTGTGTACCATGGCTGGGTGTTTGTGTCCTTAAATGTGTGTTTATGGGGTGTGCGTCTGCACTGCCGTTTTATTTTCAAGCCCGATTGAGCTCTCTTTCCGTTCGAGCCTGAGTGCACCAAAGCGCATCAGATCGTGGGCTTGAATCGACAAAGTCAACGTGTCCGCAGAATAACAGAAAAGAGATGATTAAGAGTGAAATAAAGAAAAAAAAAGGCGAGTACAGACGGAAGAGGTGGAGCCCGTGACGAGGTATTCAGAAAGACACTGTCTTAGCTAGTTTTACTCGGGTGGCTGTCTTTCTTTGTGCACCAGTGAAGCTGTAATTTAAATAATTTATGCTTTCCAAACAGATGTTCTTCAACATGCCTAAATTCTGACACAAGGGATTGTCCTGACACATCGTTACACCCAGCAACATAACTAAGCGTAGACTTCAAAAGGTGCCATTTTATCGTGCTAATGAAGCTGTTTTTGCATTCATAAGGCAGACGACACACATTTTCTTTTGGAGTTAATTGGCTCTTTCTTAAAATCATGAATGTGGATGCTTGACATTTCTGCATTCTCAAACCTAAACTGGTGCTCATTTGAATTCGAGTTTTCAGTATTTCTAACCGTCCTTTCAATTTTACGACAAAGCTGACACGGTTTAATTTTTGAAAATCGCCCAAGCACAAACAGACTGTAACAGATGGGCTGGTGGCCATAGAAAAATACCATAATTCTTCTAATTAGAGTAAGAAATCAGCTGGGAGCACTTTAGATTTCTTTCATCCTATACAGCTACAGAAAGGCAGCTTTTGAAATGATAAAAATGGTGTCTAATAAGGGGATCAATAGCCAATCAACCGGCACCATTTTGAAACGCAAGCAATTCCTGATGACAAACAGCTGCTCCACAAATCACAACACACCCGGGTGCATCTTTTTCTCTTAAACAGCATCATTTTTCCCTTCACTTGCAGTTTTCTTCCCTTCCATCCCCTACTGAAGATGCAGAGAGTGATGTTAGGAATCAGTTTCTGGATTAGCGGGAAAATGATAAACCTACAAATTAAAATAAAGCCTGCAGCGGCAGTGGAGAACACCCTGTCGTCATTTTAATATTAAACTCCAAAGAGGTTGATGAAAATTAGTCTGATTGCATGTGATAACTGCTCAGATCATGTTTCATGACAGAAGACTGCAGCCTGTTCAGATAGGATACATGACAAGTTTTAGAGTGAGTGTGTGTGTGTGTGTGTGCGCGCGTGCATGCTGTGATAAGGACAAGCAGTTCAGCCAAGCATTCCCACAGAGCAACAAACCTTTCTCTCCTGAAAAAAAAATTGCCACATAAATAGCGGCGCATCATGATGCGGATACTGATGAACTTTAGTTTGTATTTGTGTGGAGTGTGAGTGTGTGTGTGTGTGTGTGTGTGTGTGTGTGTGATAGAGCTCCACTTTGGCAAGACCACACAAACAGCATGACACCACCAAACAGTCAGAGCGCAGCGTCACCACCTGTCCTTTGAAAAGGAAAAAAAAAATGCCAGTGAAACACAGAAACCCAGGCTGACACAAAGTCACATGATCCCACCACAAACAGACATGTTTCCTAATGCACAAGGGAAGAAGCGTGTGTTTCATTGAACTAAAGTGGGAAGCTGTGAATGGTGCAAGCCTGTAGATTGCAGACTGTTGTGACTTCCCTTATCGGCACCTTAAAGTCAACATCACATCTGCCCCATGGTTGGCATCCATAAGAAACGTGGATGAAATGACAGTAAAGCACAGACGGAGGCGGCTCTGTCCATCTTTTTGTGTGAACCCATACTTGAGTAGGTGATCCTTTGTACTGCGCGTCTTGGTGAGGAACCTCTCGGCTAGTTTCTCCAGGTTGCGGCTGTAATCCACCTCTATTTCTGCCTTCTTCCTGAAGAAGTCCTGCAGGTCCTGCAGCAGCTGCACTCTGAGCTCACATTGCTGGTCCAGACACTTGAGCTGCTCCACCAGCTGGGCACGGACCTCTGCGTGACAAGAGGAGATGAGAAAAAGCTTTAATTTCATGTTAGCCTTGGCAGAAGCTGCGTAATTAACATACTAAAGATAAAAATTGTGTGTGCTTATGCAATCATTTGGTACATTTAAATAAAAATAATACATCTTTTCAGGCAGCAATGTTCAGTTATTGCTGCGGCGTTCTGCCTGTGCAGCTCGTCTGAGACCCCAAGCGCCCGTGGCAACACGTGCTCACATCCGAGCACACGATGGTGATAAGCTGGATCAGCGGTGGCAGCTGACAGATTAATGTTATGCTCTCGTAGCTGTCTGCCAATGCCCAGCAGACGGCACACACACATCCATTTCTAAGAATTAAGCAATGGCATGCTCATGCACACGCTTCTCCAATTCGCCATCCTACCTTCCCAAAGCTGGCTAAAAATGTAACATTTCAAAGGCGGAAACGGGGCAGTTCTGTTGTCCCGTGACGCTATAGTATAAACACAGCCTGTGGTTGTGTTAATGACCGAGTGTGAGTATCTGCGTTGTTACCGACTAGAACAAACTGTTTTCAGTCAGACGAGTGAGTCAGACGCCCGCCTCCTGAAATTTTGGCCATATATTTAGCCACCCCAAAAACACCCCAGCACACACTCACACACAAACAACAAATGTGTGGCTTAACTAAAGCTGACATTTATCGGCGTCATTTTTTAATGTTTGGCTGCGTTTTGGTTTTTAAACCAGTGACAGGAAGCGATACTATAAACAATAGGCAGGGACGAGAAAAGGGAAGTGAATTGTAACGTGACGTCCCATCAGCCCATCCAAAAAGTCTGGTCACATTTTCCAGGAAGACGAGAACAGGTCTTCTGGCTCTGGGATTCCACTTAACAGATACTCTTTTCGCCCCCTTTCCTCTGCCTCCACCTCCTCCAGTCTGGCTCCGTCTGCCAGATCCTCGACTCAGCCTTTTCCTTTTGTTCACCAACAGCACAATTTGGCACGAAACACCCACGTAAAAGGACAGTTATTGCTCAACTCTGGGTGTGCTCAGACCTTATTTTTCCAGCACAGCCGCCATTCAACACGTGCTTTTACACAGAGAAGCTTTCTGGTGATGTCATCCTGCGCAAATAGGAGCGACAATCACTTTTTGCTTGATGATAAGCCCTGACATCTGCAGTTGCTGGAAAAGTGAGGAAGTCCCACAGGGAAATCCTGCTACTACTGGTGACTGGAGTAATCTCTAGATTTAACATTCGAGTAGACCACTGGAATAACATCGATTGTGAAGACAATTCTTCACCAAGGCTCTTCCTCCCGCTGCTGATACAGCACCTCAGGTTTGGTCCCAGAAGTCACCTGTTGGTTTATTCTGTTTTATGAGTGAATGTGAAAGGGATGAGTGCTCGACATCCTTTCAAAGAGCATGGGATTGAAGAAACCCAACAAAAACCTGACATCACCCAAACCTGCCTTTCTGGTCATTTATTATTGATCTGACTGTGACCTACATAAAACAAAAATGGAGAGCGATGCTTGACAAATGAAAGGAGACGCTCTAATCACGCCACAATGGTGTCGCCTCTGCTGCTCATCTCACAGCAGGTTAAAGTTCATCATGCAAAAGTGGAAAGCGATTTCTTTTTGTTTCTTCTGCCAAGCTGCTTTTTATTGGACTGTTGGGCTGGAAAATGACAGAAATGACATGTATCCTGGAGCCTAGTCTGACCTGGCCTGGATACAGGAGCATCACGCAGGGCTGGGAGCCGTCTGTACCTGAAAACACCCTGAGCTACAAGCGCAACGCGCATGTGGCGGCATGAGCCCAAGCTGTCTGAGCCGTTCTGCCGGCAGTGATCCAGCCCAGCTCTTGGAAACGCCATCCCTGATCTGTCCTTCTTGTTCTTGGATAAGACTGCACACACACACAAACACACACACTAACATTCAGGCATGGGGAGGTTTTAGGACGAGAGTGGAAAGGCGGCGCTGGGGAAGAAAAAAAGAGAAAAACCAGAAACCACAACAGATGATGCCTGGGGCTCTGACAGAAGTTGATGTATTGCGGTGTTTATGACTAAGATCCAAAATGAATCAACCGCCAAGCAGGTAGATAACGAAACCAGTCTGCACCAATCCAAGATTTCATCACAGGAAAAGGTTGAAATGATCAGCTTTATCTTTATCGATTTCAAAAACAACTAAAACTAAATAGAAACATGTCTGTAAAATTTACCTCCTGTGGTTTTTTTTTTTTTTTTTTTTAGTGTGTGCCTCTGTCCACATGGTCTATGCAGATAGGACTAGGCTTTGTTGCTCCGGGGGCTGATACTGCAGTACAGAGAAGAGGAGAAGAGGAGGGGGAGCAACAGGGGGTAGAAATGGTTTAGAGTTGTACCACTGTGAGCTCATACCATTGTTCAGAAGAATGAGGGAGGCAAAAAGAAGAGAAAGAACTGAAGGCAGTGTAAAGCGTGAGCCGGGGGGGTGGCGAGGTGGGGGTACTGCGTCACAGCGAATAATATGTCCATTCATCCTTGTACACACAGGAAGAGAGGACAGAGAGACCGGAAGTCAGTCGGACCAGTTCATGTCTGTAGGGAGCCCACAGGAGGGGAGGGTCATAGTAAAACAACCACAGGAAATGTGTGTGTGTGTGTAGGCAAAAATAAGGTGCAGAGGGACCGAGAGTCAGCACTGACTGTGTGTCTCAGTTCTCTTGAAGAAAAACAGTCAGCGGTGAAGCTCACCGGTATAATTCCCCCGAACCTGAAACCAGGCAGGAAAACTGGGCCAGGGGCTTGAAGGCTGGGCTTGGGTGTGTTTGCGCATGAGTCCGTTGTGACGCTGCGACATATGAGTTGTGGAGCTTTTGATTTGAGCACACCCAGAGTGGGCTGTCCAAAACCTCAGGTTGGCGGTAGTCTTCTTAATAAGGTTCCTCTGCGGCGTGGAGAGGAACCTTTATTCCTCTATTAGTTCCAGGCATTCGCGCCCAGTAGTGCTCCCCCGTACACACACTTCTCACAGAGGAGTGAGGAGGGGACGGCAGGAAAAGATAGAATGTCAGTACAGAGCACGTTGGAGGGAAAACTATTGCAGGAATGGAAAGATTTCAGCCAATGTCTTTTCCTTGGACAGGGACCTTCCTCTGAAAACACACACACACACACACACACACACACACACACACACACACACACACACACACACTTAGGCATTTCCTTTTTCACCCAAGGTTAAAACCTTTCAGAAAAGAAGTGTCGTCTTAAGGGGGCTGCGGAATGAGCTGAGTGACTCTCAGACATGGAAAACTGTGCTCGAGCCAAACCACTGCACACCCGCTGGGTAAAGAGAGATAGAAGGCGATAAGAAGGATAGAAAACTTGCTCTGTGCTGCAGTTGAGCATTAGAAAAAAGCAATTTCAGAGGGCTCCTCTTTGATTTGAATTTAGCGCAGCAGGAGAAACCCCTCTGACCTAATGCCTTTAGCTTTCACACAAAAACGCCAAAAACAATGAAATAACTGGCAAACTCAAGAAAACCAAAAGCAGAAAGGCAGATTTGCTTGATGATGCTACTTTCTGAATGCTCAGGGGCAAATTTTGCTCCAAATGATGTCAACAGGGCGATGGCAGCACTCCTCCCTCAGGGACTGAGGCTTGGCTTGTGCAAAATGAAGGTCAGAAAAATTTAGTTTTTTGCCAGTGACGGACTGGCTACCATTACTAGTTCATGATGAGGAGACCAGACATGAGGAGGAAGATGAGGAGTAGAGGGTGTTGTGGTGACGTGTGGGGAGGTGGAAAACAGCAGGAGCAAATTCCTCAGATGTGGAAGCAATTAACCCTCCTTGGAGTAGCTGGGTGCTTCATCTGAAGTGACAGGAGGGGGACGGGAGTCTGGAGAAGATGAGGGGTGTGTTTGTTAACGGTCAGTGCCATGTGGGCTCTGGCAGGGCTGCTTGCACTCTGAGCGGTGCACAGGTCAGGGGTCAGGGGTCAGGAAACCGCTGGAGGGAGTTAGAGTCCCACATCAACCAACAATAGAACTATCAATTTCAGCTGTGACTGGTGTGAAAGCGATTTGACACTAATTCCGACAACTGCGCCTATTCGCCTACCAAATTCTGTTTTTATTGGTGTCCTTTCATCTACCTACTACGTTTTTCTTGCTCCGATTCTTTTTTCATGTTGGCACAAAGAGCAGCAGGGCGGTAAATTGGGGGCTGGGGTATCTATGCATAATGAAAAAGGCTCCTTATCAAAAGTTAAATAGCTCATCGCCCAATTACAGCCTTTGCCTGTCCTACTGACCCACTCTAGAGATGCAGAACTAGGAATACGGCGCACAGAAAAGAAAGAATTAATCAATAATTAGTTTTTCTGTTGGTCTGCACAACATATTTTTACGTTTCCCTCGTTACTAAAGTGTTTTAACCAGGTTTAGGTTTAATTCAAGCAATCACGGGATCATAAAGTCCACAAATTACCATGATTTTTTTTAAGGCTAATTTGTATGTGCTTGTGGGAGCGTGTCGTTCATCCACTCCACCTGCTGTCACTTCTATTTCCCGTCTCTGCCGGACGCAGCCATCTGGGCATCAGTCTGTTCCAGCAGCCTTCATCTTTCTTGTATTTGCTCACCCTGTCAGTACCTACACCATCTGTCTGGGGCGGTGTGGAAAGGTACCGGCAAAAACACACATTTATTATACCATCATAGCCAGCACGGGTGTGTATGTGTGTGAAAGAGACGAGGAAATAGACAAATAAAAGGAAACAAAGTGATGAGAGGCTCTGGGAGACACGCTTTCCAGTTTTTCCAAATGACCGGCACATAACATGCCCATTAATCAGCTTAGTAGCCAGTCAGGGGATTTGAATAATCCACAACACAAGCATAGGACGAGGCCTGCCAGGAGCGTGTCTGTCTGACAGTTTCTGCAGCAATTTAAATCTCTTCAGGCCCTTTCCTAGTGTCAAACCTCACCTGGATCACCCGTGATATCAGACAATTTTCCTAAATTGCCATGGATGATTTTCATGTGTAGACACGTCGTCAGAGCTGAGGGCCGCTGACAGTATTAGCAGGTCGACGCTCGTCCGAGTCCCAGTCAGTTATTGAGGTAGGATTTGTGACGGCTACCTCTTTCAGGGTTAGAAAACTATCAGAATTTTTCATTCACCCATCAGTCGGAATCGGTCCAGTTAGAAGAGTGACTCATCTTGGCTGTTTTGGAGTGTGTATTCTTCCCCACGCCTTCCTGCCCCGAGAGCAAGTGCTAGCACTTTGAAGGCTAACACAGTGAGTAATAGCCTCTACAACAACTGGCAAGGCTGGTTCTGCCTGACAGTAACCTCTCCACATCCAAACGTACAATACATACGTACGTGACTGCACTTATCGCTGCGTTCCATGAGCTGCTGGAATTGGTCACGTGTGAAGATGGAGATAAAGAAGGGAGTGGAGTGCAGGAGAGAGGCGCAGTCTGCGCTGCACTGAGCTAAACACAGTATCTGCTGATGGCTGCTGATCTTTATCCAAGTATCAGTGGAGAGCAGTGAGGCTAGGGGTGAGAGAGCAGTGGAAAAATTTGATGGTACAGAGATGCTGTCCCCACACCTGGAGGTGGAATAATGCAGATTTACACACCGGTCAGGCAAACATGGGAAAACCGAATTATGTTTTGTAACGCATCATCAAATGTAGCAAAAAAAATCATAAAACTGAGGTTATACAGAGGCTAAAAGCTGCATGCCATTAGAGGCATGTGAGTTTTGGCTCACAGACTCAGTGTAGGCAGAAAAAAAGCTGAATCAGGATCATACTATGCAGCAACTGCAGTCACGAGGCCCCCCTTTCTGTCTGCGTCCATCGCTCCCTTCCAACCTGCTGCTGCAGAGGTAGAATTTATTCTCACGCCTGCTTAACTGTGCATACAAAATGCAAAGAAGAGCTTTGCTCCCTGCAGACAAACTGCCTGAATTTGACAGCGATGTCGGGCTGGCGAATATCTTCACCCAGGCAGCAGGCTGTCACAAGCACAAGGTAAACACGATACAGGTGAGATACGGATCGCTTACAAAGCACCAAAAATGATTCCGCTTTTCAACCGTTTCCGATGTTTTCCCTGCAGCGGGGTCCTTACTCTGCTACTGTAAAATTCCATTAAGCACAAACTCCCCATCTGTTCACAAAAGTGGTGCAGAGATGCAGAGAAGACGGACAGAAAAAGTGGGCCAAATCGCTCCAATAATGTCCCAGGAGGGACAGGATCTTACTACTTCAACACAGTTCTGGTGAAGGGGAGATGCAGGGGAATTGCCAAAGAAAAGGGTCTTAGACTGCTTCTGCTTCCGTGCAGCTTAAACCATTTTGCACTTAAAAAAAAAAAAAAAACATAAGACAACAGCATGGCTCTCTTGAGAGAAAACAAGTTTTACTTTACTGTTAGCGCTCTTTTACGCAGCTATTTAATTCACTTCATTAAAGCTCCCGTGAGAGAAACTTGTTATAAAAAGACTGCATGAGGCCACTAGTTCACAACACCAAGGCACAACACAAATTCATTATTTAGCAGGATTCATATGGATGAGAGGGCTGCCGGAAAGTGATGCAGATACTAACAGGCAGAGAACACCCATATCAGGCTGGGCTCCGATTTCTAAAATCCTGGTCGGATAAACGTGTCATTCCAAAACCAGCTGAGGGTCAACCTGAGTACACGTTGTTCGGGTTTCTCAGGCATAACGCGCTGCTTTATCGGCACCATCAACCCTGTGGATCAAATATCAGCATTTCATGAGTCACAACGGTCGCCTTGGCAGGAAGATGAAGAACCAAGACATACATTCCATGTGACCAACATAGCATAATCCACTTCTGATGAGTCATGGTCCAATTGGGCTCATTTTGTGATGCAGTCAAGCCTTCCTTTGCATAGATAAGGAGGAAAAAGATGCTGCAGCCATTCAATCTGCCATTTACATGCTTCATGTTACAACTGTCACAACTGGAATAAAAGCAAAACGTGTTCAGTGTTCAGGGGAGCATCTCCATCATGGCCACCGATGCTGCAGGAACCTGGTGTCCTGTGACAACAAAAACAAGTTATCTGTAGACGCGGAAAAGCAACAGCAGCCCTGATTTCAAGAGATTAAACCTCCACAATGTGAAGCCACTGAACACAAGCTCAGTGAAACTGAGTGTGTGTGTCCTTTCCAGTGATGTGTGCCTGAGAAAGAAACAATAAAGTGCAATGTGGGCGGCCACACCTCTTTTCTTGCAGCCCCAACGTGGCCTCCCGACAGCGCCTTTTATTTTTATTTTGATAAGGAGGTGTGTGAAAGCAGATCGGTTTTAAACACTCGTCCACGCTGTGTTTGCAGTTTGCAGCTTTTGTCTGAAAATATGCTCATGGTACTTTCTATCAGCAGTCACACCATCAACAAACAGCAAGCAGTGAGCCAGCACTGGCTGCCATAACACTCCATCTGTTCATCTCATGTGGTAGGGGCTCTTCCTTTCCTTCTACACTTTCCTCTTCCCTCCTTATATCACTTTTGGGTTTTTTTTTCTCTAATGAGGGAAAAATTATTTCTGGGATCATCCACTCTTTATGCAGGCTGTGTAAAAGAGCAGCGAGGAAGCTGAAAAGGGAGTTCTAATTAAATAGGAATTGTGACAGCCTGACAAACCTGACAAAGAACAGAGGAATCAGAACTGGGAAGGATAGGAAATGGGGACATAAAACGAGTGACAGAGGTGACAGATAAATATGGGCGAATCTACAGAGACGAATCACTATTGTGTGCTGCAGCAAGTTCTGCATTGTGTTGCTGAATTATTGATGTTGCTTCAGGACACACAAGTGTGAAACTAGAAAGAATCTTTGCATAATAACCATCCTTATACGCCACAGAGAGCTGAGATCTACCTTTATGACGGTTCGCAGCAGCTGTGGGATGTTCTGCAAAGAGTTCAAAGTTCCTCAAAGACTCGAGGAGGACACGTCACTTCGTCTGTAGCTCATGTTTGCACAGAAAAACAGATCATCATCAGGCAGATGTAAGGCAAGTCAGGAAGGGAATTTATTTTTCAATATATTTCACTGGTTTGATCAAGGAAAAAAAAACTCTTTCAATCTCGGGAAGCCTTTTCCTGGATGTGCTTTTCTATTTCTGTTCACAGAGGAACCCTGTTTGATCTCGGAGACTCCTGCTGTTCTGTTCCCAGATGTTCTCCCCCCCCCTTCTCTGACAAACTCCACTCCAGCCTCCCTTTTAAAATCAGAGCCTCTCTCTATGTTACACCAAGGACAACAAAATAATTCACTAATGCAAAATGGCCTCTGAGCTGGCCTGTAAAAGCCAAGCTGTGTTCATATGGACCACGTAGAATGCAAACTATGAGGCTGATTTCAGCTGGAGGACAGTGATCTGCATTGTGTGGTACCAGAACACGACAATGGAGAGGGTTACAGGCAGGGACCTGACTCACTCGTACTGTAAGCCTTCGTGGCTATTATCACCGACAAAGGAAACTGAAAACAATGAGCCTGACATTCAAACCTGCTGCGCTCCGATAAAATAGCTGCTCCAGCACGCTGGAAATTAGTCTAAAACAATTTACCCCCCCCCGCCAGGGGTGACTTTCTGCAGGCTGGAGCACATACCTACAAGTTTGATGAACAAAGTGCAAACTATTGGAAAAAAAGAAGAATTTTGCCTCTTCAGAATATTTTTGAGACTGCAAATCAGAGTTATGCTTCCAGTGGTAATATTTTACAAATTATGTGCATTTGAGTATAAAAACTGTAAAGTTAATTTATTTTAAATCCCAATCTTTGTTAAGTTTTAGCTACTTTTCACCCCAAGGGAATATCATCCTAATTGATCGTTAATGTTATTATTAGCAGCTGTTGCGGCTGTGTTGTACAGACTAATGTGGTTCCTAAATTATTACATATGTGCTCCAGTGGAGGTCCAGCATTGGGAATCCACAAGACCAGTATGGGAAGCACTCTCGTGCACATTCCTGAGAGGGAATACCATCAGCACATGACAAGAGCCCCACTCACACTCAGCCACTCAGCCCTTTGTTTCCCACTGCAGCCTTTCACACAGAAAGAGTGCCTGTGTGAATGTGCATGTGTCAGGGACAGTAACCTTTCACAAAGTCACAAACGGAAAGAGGGCGAAAAAGGAGACACTTCGAAAATAAAGAGTCATGGGGCACCGGTGCGCGCTCATGTCAAGCCGCTATGGGGTTGTAGAGAGGTTCTTGGAGTGAAAGGTTGCCCCCCTCATTCTATAATCTCCTCTTTGTTGACTTCACCATCACCCCGGACCTTGGGGCCCATCTCCGATTCGTTCCAAGAAAAGCAGAAAAACACACGGCTCTTGCGCAGAATTTAGCGCTGCAACAAGATGCTGGCGTGTCCAACGCTCAACAACATAGTGCACGTCGGCCTGACACAGATGCGGAGTATGGGACACTGCACACCAGGAATGGGAGTGTGTTTGTACATGTAAGGAGAAGGATGTTCCCATTTCCACTAAATTGGAATGTTGGGATGGGTGAAGGGTGCAGAAGCGGCAGAGGGGGAGGCAGTAATCTGTAAGGGCGATCCCGCGGTCCACGCTCTGCACGCCTCAGTGAGCGTGCATGACAGTGCAGTTTCAGCCCCTCCAGAACGCTCCATAGCTGCGGTACAGCAACAAAACATTGACTCACAAGGTCTGAGTATCCGAAGTTATGTCACAGCACACAAATGAAAGTCTATACATGAATTAATACAGTTACTCCAATGAATTAAATAATACAGGAGAGCCCAAAGAGCAGAGTCAAGAAGGTATTGGTGCTGGCGGTTGGTTAGAAATGACCACTTGAAATTTGGTTGGCTGGTCCTATTAGCAAGGGTCAAGTATTAACATGCTCAATGAATAGCTGTTTTGCTGAAAGGGTTAGAGGAGAGAGTAAAGCTTCTCTGCAGGTTGTGTTTGTACATAACAGGTTCAGAGACTTTGATAGAATGCATTCCCTGTCCCGAGGACGCTGTTATATATGCATGACAGAAAAACATGGCAGCATGTTTTGCACACACATTGTTGCCCCCAGCCAGGCTTGGCGAGACGGAACAAGGGAAGGCGCCTGAAAAGCAGAAAGATAAATATCAGGGCTCAGGTTTGTGCTGCGACCTCCAAACAGAACAGCCAGTTTGTCTCCAAGAGTTCGGTTCATGCATACCAGTACGCACTGTGTTAGTCACACAGTGATCCGAGGATAAATACTCATCAGTTCAAAGTATATCGGTAAAACAAGCTCATGGGGTTCGGCGGGTTTCTGTTTGAGGTGGCTGTCCAGCGTGCATGTCCAAACCTATAGAATTCATATTATTCAACAAACTGACAAGTGTAGGGTTGGAAACCTCTAAAAAGTTCCTCCGCAGGAGCGCAACGAAGCGTGGCCACCGCCTTTCTCACCTCGCCCTACACAAATATTATTGATGCCCAGCGCACCAACCCTCTCCGTTCCACAGGAGGGAGACAGCAAGGAGCGTAGGTCTCTAGGGAGACCGCAGGACATTTAATACCAGCTCAGATTAACCACAAAGCAGTTTTTCTTTCTGCCGCTGGATAAAATACATTTTTAAACAGCGCCAGCGAAACCTATCGAGTAGCAGAAAAACAGAGCCGAAAGCCAGAAACGCAGCCAGCGACCTGTTTAGGTGAATGACGCATCTGGTTTGAGTGCGAGAAGCGAGGGGCCTGGACAGGGGAAGACGGGCTGATTCTCCAATTTCAGCATCAGACAGAAAAGGATGTTCCTGTTTAGTTTTCAGGCTTCCTACCCAATAGTGACTGCACCATTTTTAGATCCTGCAAATGAACTTGCGCTCACACATGTGCAATGAAAGAGAAATCAAATGCAATAGTCATTAAAAAAAAAAAAAACAAAAACAAAACAAAAAAAACCCCCCAACTATGAACCAGCTGACTTTAATGCAGCAAACTAACAAAAATAGAAGTGGTGCATTGACGTAGCAACAGAGAGGGAGAGCAGCGAGGAGAGCGAAAGCGCTGATTCAGCAGAGACAATGTGATGAATGGCTTCATTAAAACGGCATTAACAGTGGCGCGAACTCGAGTGGCGAGTGTCAGTGGGTGGCCAGTGCCCACCTCCAGGTTCCAGCACACGTGAACAAACCTGCCGCAGAATTCCTCTACTGTCAGCCAGTTCTGATCAACCAATTTGCTGTGCTAGCCAAATGTTAGCCAGCTCCTCTGCGAAAATCCAGCTTAAACACACGGCTGACAAGCCAAATTACTTTGAGGAAACACACAGAACAAACTGCCCAAAAGCCTGCGAAGATAAGGAAACAGCGGTGGTGATCCTATTGAAAAGAAGGGAACAAAAGAAAATTGAGGCTGAAGAGAGCCAATGGTGGACGGGAGATATGAAAGAAACTAAAACAATAAAGAAAATCCTGAACAAAGAGGTGTGACCGTTCCGTGTGCCGACGCCATACCGTGTGTGCACGTGTGGCGAAAACACGATTAGCTCGATCCTACAAGGAAGGCAAATCTACATTATTCTCTCATTTTCCTCATGCTCCTCACAAACCCAGAAAAATGGGGGCAATTTAGTAACCCTGGCAACCGGCCGTGCCTACGTGCTGAGGAAAGCTGCTGATGGAGGGGGGAAGGAGAGGTGAAGGGAGACACGGGGATGGAGATGGGGAGTAAAGAAAACAGGAAGGCGAGTGCACATTTCACACATCACACACGCGCTGAACTGACTGGCTGCACAGTCCTACAGAGGTGGGTAATAGTTCCTGTTTTATGCTGGGTAAAAAAAAAAACACCCTTCCTTTCCTCTTTCTGGACATGCTGTTTGCCAGACGGACCTACTTTACTTCTTTTACCTCCTGGATACGAGAAGGCTGTTCAAACACAACCTGTTTCCCCAGGCCTCCCCCAGGGAGCGGTATCCGACCTTTACTCCCTTGTTTTTTTCCCCTTCTTCTCCTCGTTTGGACTCCTTTTTATTTATTTACAGCTGGATGCCTGTTCTTCTATTGATTATTTTACAAAGGATATGAGCGGGCTTTGTCTCAGCCGTGCTGGGCTTTATATAGAGATGTTCTCACACACACACACACACACACACATCCGGTCTCTCGGCCGGTTGCGTGTCGGTGGAAGCGGTGGAGGATTTGTGCCGGCAAAGCTGAATTTGTAATCTCAAACCTGTTGTGCAGGTTTGACAAACTTTGTGTGTCCTTTCGTCGCGACTGATGGACATTCTGACAAGTTCATTTCTGCACCAGTTAGTCACATTTTTTGGACTGAATTTGTCTTGATTTTTCATTAAATGCCTGAAATGTAGAGCACCTAAAACAAATATTATTTAAATGGCCAACACTTTCAATTTCTGACTATTGTGCCATGTTAATGTTATTTACCTTAAAAAATCTGGGTTTTTCCCCTCACTAGCTGTGTTCTAAAGTGTAATAAAATGTAATATATTGACCTTTCGAAAGTATGATTAATAGGTGTTGGCAGACGAGATGCTGCGTCTGCCTTTTGAGGCAAATAACTTTAGCTTGCCTTGTCAGTTCTTGTTGGATTTTGAATTCTTCATCTTCTGATATGATCGTCAAACATTCTTACAGAAGAAGCACAACAGGAATGATACTGAGTAAATTTGGATGGCATGCACATCAGTGCATACTGGAGGAAATATAGGTAACCCATAGACTAGGTATGCAAATCAAACACACGCTCACACACACTTCGAGAAGGAAACGCCTAAAAAGAGAAAGGAGGGACGTTGGCCAGTCACAGCAGGCCCAAGTGCTAAAGGGCCAGTACAGGGGCCGTAGCCAGAGCAGACGGGGTATCTGCTGCCCAATCGGAGCATCCGTAACATCTTTGTCCAGAGCGCAGCAGCCCCCAAACGTTTGCATCTTGACCCTGAGCGACTGGCTACACATTTGACAAATCTGAAAGTACATTTGTGTTCCTCCATTTTTCTGCCAGACCCGCTATGTCCACCTTCACGGGCGGAGAGCAGAGGTGGAGCGGTTCAGAATCATACGAGCGTTGGTTCCGTCACGGTTTCTACTTGACTGGGCCTCCAATTTCCCCTTTGCGACTGCGTCTGCAAGCATTTCCCCATTTACGCGGCTCCTGAGAAGTATCAGGCCTGCAAAATGGATGGTCGGTCACAGAACAGTTGGTGACCTTGGTGGGGGCATCCGTCCGAAAGGGCCAGGCTTTCATGACATGTTTCTAAGGCGATATCACACCACGGGTGGAGCATTTGAAACTAACATCCCTCATCATCTTTGATCATGGATCATGGCGTCTGCCTGTGTGGAGCTTCAGGAAGAGCTTGTTAAAGGTTGGTTTTTCCTTTGCCGATTTCATATGAGAACATTTGATAACTACAAAATCTTTTTATCCAAGTTCCCTTTTGTTTTCAGAAGTAGGAGCGCTGACTGCAGTGATAAAACAAGTGTGTGTCATGTTCTTTGCCTCAAAGGCACAATGTCAGAAGGAAGTGACACACAAACACACACACACACACACGCTCTCTCTGATCTGAGCGGCATGATCTGACTAAACTTCTAGTTTCACACACATCCTTCCTTGCTGATTATGTTAAGCTTTTTAATTTTTCAATTCAGCGCTTCATGCTAGCATTTGCACATTTCAACATACCATAAGGAGACAAAAGACAGATTTAATGGAATAAAAAGAGCTGCAACTGGTGTGTGGTTAGTAAATAGACCACTGAATTCTGTTAATTCAATCTGGCTGTGATTGGCAGAGTGTTGTTTAAAAGATTCAACACAAAAATGCTAGTAATTGATTCACCAAAGAGGTTTTTATGTCATTTCAACCACAAGTAGCTGGTGAAGGCAACCACAAGCTTCGGTATAAAATTCAGCTGCTTTTTCATCTATTTTCATCATTTATTTTTGCAGCAGTAATGGAGAAAGAGGCTTACTGAATTTGTCAGCAGACCCCTCTGCAATATCTCAGCCTCGCTTGATCAAATATATTCTAAAAAAAAGCACTAGGGAAATTAAAAAAAAAAAAAAAAAAAAACCAGTTGTGAAGCCTCACACAAAGAGATGGGTCATCCTGGCTGCAGACAAACCTCTGTGTCACCACTTTTTCCTATTGTGTGCCAATGAAAAGCATCTATTTACCCGTAAATTTGACCTTGGCGACCTTGTGAACAGGCACCTTCATAACTTACGCAGATCTAATTCATATGAATTCAAATGGTCTCTGTATAGAGGATTTGGCCTTATTTAGGCAAAAAGCAAATCGACAACCACGTGATCAGTATACACACGTGTGCAGCTTTTTGAATATTAAAAAGGGGTCCGCATATTTCTCCTGGTTGCAGCGGTTATTTGCAAGGGCAGCTCCTTATTGACACTCCCAGATGTGTAAATCACTGACAGATGTTTCACCTCTTAGCCAAAATGTACTTGTAGTATAAAAACATCTGCCGCGCTCTTAACAGCGTGGTCTAATTTTCTGAAACATTCCCACCGCCTGATTTATAACTTTCCCCTTTGAAATAATATAGTGAGCTTGCTGACTGGTTATCAAAAGACTGATAGTTGCTAAGTTCTCCAAATAAAATCAAAGAACTGGAACCTAAAAGGGTGAGACAAAGCGATGTGTGGATTTGTGTTCTGCTCTTTATAGTGCTTGAATTTCAACGATACTTTCCATATTTGTAGTTTATTTCACCACAACTCACACCCTCCCCCTATAAGTGACATAAGAACTGTCCTCAAATTAGCAAAACTCTCTAAGAGAGAATGAAAGCGATATTTTCCAGCTCACGAGCTGGGAGTATTCATCACCCCGTGCTCGTGGTAGTGGGGATAATCATTTTCTCATGCACTTCAGAGGCCGTAAACTGAGACGCATGATGTGACACTTGCATCTACTGCACGCAGCGAGCATCTGGAAGCAGCAGCCACGGCTTTCAGCTTCCGCTGTCAGTCATGGGAGATCTGGGCAGCAGGATCTGCGGTGTTCAGTCAGCTGGCTGGACGTGGTTAGCAAACACAGGGGGATGGAGACGTGATGTTCGAGTACTTTGTGTACGACCACCTCGCACCGTCAATTAGGCGGACTCTGACAGGAAGGTACAGGTTAATGACAGGCTGCGTGCATCTGCTAGACACAGGCGACTGCTGGGAATGTCGCGTGAAAGACAAACAGCTAAAAAGGTTGAGTAAGGTACAGCTTCGCCCGAGCCAGACAGAGCAACAAAAGGCCCGTTGACCAGTCGGTAACGAAGTCACTGAACAGGACGCATCGATCCAGAAGGTCAATGAACAAGGGTTCAGTCACCGGGCTGAAAACCCAACAGACAGCCGCCGCGATGAAAAGAGACAGAAAGCGTTCAGCCAGGCCACCAACGGCAATCAGCAGCCGACCCAGACACCGTTGCTAATGTGGCGGCTAAAGGCATTAGCAGATTAGCAGGATAAGAAGACGTGTCAAACGGCGCAATTACCCAGCACCCATCTGATCATTAGTTGATCCGGTTGAGGCCACCTATGAACAGAGTCTCTGTGGATTTACTGACTAGACAACTCATCTATAAACTGGAAAAATTAAACAAATTGTTGTTTACATGTGGGTTTTTTCTGTCCATGTAGGAAGTTCTCCTGTAGATTAAATGCTGGTTATTGTATTTTTAGGTCAAGACTCGATGGCAAACTGGAATAAATCTTTTTTATGTTGTGGGAACTGATCTTGACGGTGGCTTGGCTTCATGTGAGCGTAACCCAGGGATCGGTACTACTTTTGCACAATGGGAGGAAATGGTGACAACGCTATGGCAACCAAGAGGACCCAGAGAAGGCATGTGGTAGATACAATGTGTCAAATCATTTTTGCGGTTCCAAACCCTACAATGATGGATCCTGACATCCGATTGGTTTTCTTTTTAAAGGAGAATACTGGCACCAAAGCCCCAGTTTTGCAAGAGAGCGGTTATGAGAGCAGGCGACTGTTGTTTTTACTGCCGCTGACGTCCTCCAGAGTTATGGAAGACCGTTCCCAAGGTTGACACCGGAAAAAGGATCAGTTAGATGTCCTAAGAGACGTGGTTGGATGAGAAAGGTGCTTTTCCACTTGATCTGGCGCTGCAGCCACTAACATCCTGCTCTCCTGATTTTCCACATCCCCTCTCCTTCCTGCCACCTGTGCGTCCCGGTTCCTGCCCAGCCTGGGGTCTGCGCCGCCAGACAACGTGGCCCTGGCCAGGTGAACAGTTTTCCTGCCTGGTGACAGGCAGCACACTTCAGCCTGTAAGCAGTTGAATCTGAACGCCTTCTCCAATCTGCTCCCACGTCCGTGATCACCAGCGGCTGCGACGCCGAGGAGCTGCAATCGATGGACGAGCAAAATTGATCACCCGCCGCGGACCCTAATCTGCGAGGAGGCCGCGCACACACGCACGCTCCTGCGGCACACCAGCACAGTCTCAGACACGCCGGAGAGACGGAGAAAACGCCCTGCTCCATGTCTGAACCCCAACCCCTCCGAGCAGCCGAGCGGAACGTCAGAAAACGCACATGTATATTAAACGCAAATACGATTTTTAAAATAATGCCCCAAAGGCGCCAAATCTGCACAGGAACACTGATTTCTGAGCAATTCCCCCTTTTTTTTTTTGCCTTTGTTGGCCATGCAGGCGCTGCGCTACTGCTGCCAGCGGCTGGAAACCGCTCCGATCATGACGTCTTGCTTCTGAATGACTGTCGATTGATCGATTATCGATCTACAAATGTCAATCAGGGTCCATAAATGATGGGTGAGCACAAAGGCGAGCGTACCCCGGTGGCCTGAGGTGGGGGACACGGACAAGCATGCAGCCAGGCGAGTCAGGGGCAGCTCCAACAGTTCCAACAGTTTCCAGGGCGCATTCCTTTACCTCCAGCTACACATGAATGCGTTTAAAAATCATAATAATGATAAACAGAGGTATTACCTTTCACTTGGGTTTCATATTCGGCCACAATCTCCTTGTCCTTTCGGAATTTCGCCGGAGACGTCATGGCTGAGCGTGGAGATCAAACCAGTGGCCAAGTCGATTTTGTCCCAACTAATCAATAAATCAGCCGGGGATTATGCAAACGGTGGGCTGAAACGGGCTTCGGGGAGAAAAGCGACGGGAGCAGCAGCAGTAAGTGCGGCTCCTGTGTGCGTGTCGGCTCCGCGGCGCTCGCCTTCAGTCCAGGCGCATTGTGAGTTTGGCGCTGCTGCCGCTGCTTGGGCTGTTTCCATCCGCTGCCGCGCCTCGCCTCGCCGCCTCTTCAAAACCGGTTATGGTGCAAACAACTTCCAGGGAGAACACATTTATCCCGCTCAAAAAAACAAAAACCAACAAAGGGCATCGGCTTGGAAGTTGGCGCTCAGATCTGACGGTTCATACTTGTCCGGAGCGCGTCTCGGCCTGGCTTCTGCCCGTCCAAACTACACAAACTGCACTCCTCGTCCCCCCTGAAGTAAGAGAGAGAGAGAGGAGGAACCAAGAGATGTGGGACTGGCTCCTTAGCTTCACGGCGCAAGATGGGCACGGATGAACGCATATATAGCATGCATCCGCGTATATAAACTACCAAACTAAAACAGCGAATTCACTCTTTAGCTATGTGTGCCGGTAGCCATCCATGCTATCAGCCGGTTCGTGGGGGAAGTGGCTAAACGAATACATAGTTGATGTGTCCTTTTAATACAGTATAGCCGGTTCTAATTGTATTTTTTACGTCGAATTGTTAATTTATATCATAACGTGCAAGTAAAATAGCTTTAGCACTGCTAGCTGGCTGTTTAAAAGGTATCCGCTAACTTTATGCTATAGGTAAATTCCGTAGCCATTGTTAAAGCTAGCAATAGCGACGCAAAAGAAACGCAGAAAGATGAGATTTTCACTGAATTGAAAGTAAATGTGTAGTTTCGGTTAAGAACCAGACGACCACCAAACTGCCAGATTAACGCGTCAATACTTTTTAACTTCAGATTAACACCCAGGACCTGTACTACTTCTTACACCACAAATGGGTGAATACGAGTTGAGTGACACATTTTCTGACCAATCACTTTTCAAATTTTTGAATGTGGGTTGTCCCTTTCGTTCCTAAAGCCAATCGAATCAGTGTTTTGGGATATAGGCGAAGCGTCCAATAGGATTGTTGCACTGTGAGATTCATCCAATCAGATTCAGTTGAAGGGTCTTTTAAAGATAGTTTGAGGAAATGTCATTAAATACCAGGAAGTTGTAAACAAAGCGTACAGCTTATGAGTTAGCCGTTATCTTCACCTGCATAGATGCTGAGCCGGTTGCGCAAAACGCGTTTGTTTTTTACGGAGATATATTTGCATCTAACTAGGCCCGGTTTACCGCTTTTTACTGAATTTGTTTGAGGGAACACTTCGTTTTCGGCCACTGTATGTTTGCTTAGCAAGCTAACGTTAGCCGTCTTCCGTTCTAACGTTGATAAACGGCAAAGGAGGCTGCACAAGGACGTTTTGTATTTATTGTTTTATCGGGGTTGCTATAAAAAATAGCAAGTTGATTCAGTGTCCAATTCCGTATTTCCCTGCGCGTTTGCTGTCAGAGGGTAGAAATAGCTAGAGTACCCCTATTGTGGCCAGTTTGACAATGTCTACATCCAACGCAAATTTCAAAAACAAGTGTGTGACACAGGTAAACTGTGTATACTGTGACAGTCTGCTCTGCACAAGAGGCATGAAAGCTGTTCTACTCGCAGACACTGAGGTTGAGCTTTTTTCCACTGATATACCTCCAAATCGGTAAGTGCAAAGTTGTCCGCGATGCTAGCATCTGTCCGGCTATTGCTATTGTTTACGTTCTTTGTTTACTTTATGTAGTTAAAACGCTGATTTAGACGTGGGAGAGATGATGACAGAGACATTGCTGATGATATGGCTGTGTCAGTGTGGAGTTTTAGATTTTGTATTTTCTTTTTTCCTTCCATGCACCTCCCCCCAGAACTGTTGACTTTGTGGCCAGCTGCTACTCCACTGAAAGCTGCAAATGCAAACTGAGGGACATCGCTTGTCTAAAGTGGTATGTAAAAGTCACATATATCCTGCAGCGAGTCTTTAAAAAGACCATCTGCTGATGTGTAGCACAGCAAACAAACAAGAATCACCTGAAAACCCAAAGCCGACAATTATCATTCATTACCTTTTAATACAACGAGAAAAAAAAGAAAAATGTCCTTTATGTCTTTTTTGAAAACTTCTATGTTAAAACAAGTACCACTGCAGTTTGTATTGTAAAGTATCATAGACAGTTTAAATTAAATACAACTTTAAACTTTACATTGTGGTTTTACTGGGCCCTTTTGTGTTTTCAGTCCCTTTGTTGTTGCTGTAAACAGGGCAAAAACAAACATCTCTCAGATAATAGGCACCCACTGGTGGGTTTAGCACTTTTCACAAGAGCCTGCGGTAAATTGCTGACAGACGTCTCTCCTTTATGTCTCCCTCCTCCCTCTCTCCCAGTGGTAATGTTGTGGGCTATCACGTTGTTGCCCCCTGCAAGCCCTGCCTGCTTTCCTGCAACAACGGCCATTTCTGGATGTTCAACAGCGACGCCGTATCAACTCTGAACAGACTGGATTCCACTGGTCAGTATGAGCCTTCCTGGGTTCAACAGGATATGTTAGATTTTCGCTCACAGCACATTTGTTGGCGCAGGTCTGAATCTGCTCCTGTGGGGAGATCTTCCAGAGCTGGAGGACAGTGAGAATGAAGAACTGGAAAGCCCCTCAGAGGAGGAGTGTATCAGGTAGAGGAATGGGGAAAGACGTTGTGGGAGACATGGAACGCTAGTGTATCAGAGATGTAGATGAGAGTGTTAAAATCATGCACAAGAAGAGAGACAAGCAAAGACTCAAAGGGTAATTAAACACCGAAGCAAATCGGGGAGAAAAGTGCAGCTTTATTTAAATGTGGCCCCGTTTACCTTGGTGTTGAGTTGCTCTTTAATCTGTGATCATGCCTTTCCCAATGATTTGTTTTCCATTTTTGAGAAGCACACACACTCATACATTCTCTCTCTCACACATACAAACAGTTTGTATTTATGGAAATGAGCTGTTCTAGAATCTATTCTGACTGAAGTACACTGAAAACGAGACTTCATCAAGTGCATTTAGAAGGTCTGGACCAGCCTTGCATGAAAGATTGGTGTGTGTGCCTGTTTACCTGAGAACCTCCCTGTGACCATCACAGTTTGCCTACCCTTTTTTTTCCCTTTTATTTGGTTTGCTGTACAATTATAAGAAAACACTCCCATTTACGTGTCTTGAATGGTTGCAGTGAAAGCCTAAGCCCACATATTTGAGATATAGCACAAATATTGAAGGAGAGGCATCCACAAGTGTTTGGCTTTTGTTTTATTGGACATGTGATGTGGGGGACAGTTAGATCTGGCTTTGATTAGCCATGTATGCGCAACTACGGCGGCTGTCCTGTTTGGGTTTAGCACCCAGATGGATCTACTACTAACCTACTAACTGACGTCGGCCGTGCTTCAGAGGCCTGCAGCAGGTGAATTACAAAGTTCGGCTGATTCAGAGGAAACGGAATGCATGAAGGTGCCTTTTTGTAGCACTTTTAATGCAGATTACCAACAGAATAATGAAATGTTCCTCATGTAAATGTCCTGGATCTGTTTTGTCCGTTTCATCTAGCAGCAAATGTCATAGCACAGAGACAAAAAGCAACATATTGGTAAATCTTCTCCGGCAGACGGGACAGGGGCGGCAGATCCAGGCCATTTGATGGGTTCGACGTACGTCGGCCGTGGTTGCTGTTGGTGCTGTGATACTTTTCCACCAAATCTGACGTCAACCC
This sequence comes from Tetraodon nigroviridis, assembly GCA_000180735.1. Classification (NCBI taxonomy): domain Eukaryota; kingdom Metazoa; phylum Chordata; class Actinopteri; order Tetraodontiformes; family Tetraodontidae; genus Tetraodon; species Tetraodon nigroviridis. Next base: position 479,464 of record CAAE01014528.1, on the reverse strand, counting down.
GGACCGCCTCAGATTATTATATGGATCTGAACTTTCCCATTGGTGTGTCTGTAGTGCGAACTGGTAGCTGTAAGTTGTGGCATTGGCCTCTGCTTGTTTTACTTTCCCTTTTTTTATTTTTGCACTCCGTTTTTATTATTACCCGACCGTGATTCCAGGAAAAAAGTCCTTGAAGTCAAACAAGCCACAACAGAGGCAGTAGCTTCTGCTTGATTCTATATTTATTTGGCCGGTGGCCCCCTCGTGCACTTTTTTTTTTAATGGTTTTCAGAAGAATCCTCCTGTCGGTCGGTGAAATTTCCCCCCACTGTTTTTGTTGTTGAACGCTCTTGACGAATGTCTTTTTATTTCTAAAGGTAAAAGACGGTGAGGCTTAGCTTTATTTCCAACAAGCCTTCATTCATTCACACTCAAGCGAAACGCTGTCCGCGTGTTTTCTCCCTTCAGACGACGACTGACTCTACACGTGCACTCCAAATATCAGCGCATCTGCTCGTTATGTATGAAAGCCACAGTCCAAAAACAGCCTGCAACCACATTCTTTTTCACTTTTACGAGCTTCGTTTACAGGATGACTGGTCCGTACTGTATTGTGCTATAGTGAACGGTGATTTCTTCTATATTTAATATTTCATTTGCGATGTGTTTTGTGTTGCGTGAGAAGGTCTGATTGTGTACGGGTTTACCTCATGGAGGTATCGCGCTCGCTTCCTCTGGTCAGGGCGAGCTGTAAGAGATGAATCTGACTTTACAAGCGCTTTCTGGTGTTAATAACTTTGATTAACATGCCCTGCTGAGAAAAAAAAGTGTATTTTGGAATTGCACTGAAACTGTATTGGAAGTTTAAACAGATGATTGTTCTTTTTGTATGCTTGTTAAATTAAATTTTTTTTTTTTTTTTCCAAAAATATCTAACTAGTGCAGGGTTTTACTTTTTTGTTTTTCACTTATTTGGACGGTGACTTCTCTCCTCCCTCTCAGGTGTTCTGAGCTTCTGCTCAGGCTGACGTTGGCAGCAGAAGCAAGAAAAAATAAAGTTTAGTAACAAGTAGCTGTGGTTTGGCCCTGTTCAGGAGGAGCAAATCCAAAATACAAACCATCACCACATTTGTGCCTTTTTTTCCCTGAAGCTAGCAGCTGGAGAACTTGGGGAAGCGTTTAATCATCTTTTATTTTAAAAAAAAGATGATTAAACGCCACAAACGCAACAAACATCAGTGTTGTTAATATTACCTTGAAAGTTGAGTCATGTACTTTCATGTTTACACTTTCAGGCGTGTAATAACATAAATAAACAGCATGACAGCGACAACCGACCTGATGTTTGTTCTCCAGCATTTTCCATCTGCAGTAATCCCTCCGATGGTGTGAGCTCTCAACCAGTCGAGCAGGTTAGCAGCTCACCTGTCTGTGTGCACGTGAGCTCAGGTGTTGCTGTAAAAGCAGGTGTGGTGTGTGTGGTTGTTTTGGTGGTGGGGTGCAGGTATGCAACTGTTTTACATGAGCAACTGTCAGAGGAAACATGCGGAACATTGAGTATTTTGTTTGTAAATGGCCTCTGTGCTGGTTTTTCTATTTTCCGGAACTGTCCAGCACTTGTTTATTGATTTTTACCGGCGTTTGAGGCCGATTGAATCAACAAACGCAGCGACCGCCATTATGGGTTCATCTGAGCCTCTAGCGCCCCCTGGTGGACAAACGGAGTACCACAGTGGACCGACTCCGCCAATAAAATATAAAATGAGCTTTTTACTAATAAAAAAATTAACAAGATTTGTAAAATTATCATGTTCTTCCCAATTTAGGACCTGTTTTCTGTGATGATTTAAATCTATATTTTGCCTCACGTTTTAGTTAAAACACAAAAAAATCGGTGGAGACAAAACACAGATACTGAATTAAGCTTAAAAAAATACTGACGCATTTGTTGTAATGTAACAAATAATAACCCTAAAAATATTAACACAATATTTAATTTTCAACAAAAAAAAAGCCAAAAAATGAGATCCTGCATTAGTTTGTCACTAGATGTCGCCATTGCATCAGCAATAGCGCTAATCATGACGGCGTGGGAGGAACGATCAAACACACACACACACACACACACACACACACACACACACACACACACACACACACACACACGCGTACATTGTCTTTCTCACCAAAAAGCAGCATCTCCGAAGCCTGTGCTAAAGAACTGTCCATGTCATCTAAATAATTTGGTATTTAAATACTCCGGCCCAATCTTTTTCTTTTTCTTTTTCTTTTCTTTGACATGCTTCTGCTGATGAGAAGGCTTGCCATGAAATTAGCGGTCACCTTGATCCTCAGAGAAATCAGAATATCTTATAGGAAATATAAAGAGGTCCATAAAAGCAGCGCAGTCAGTCATGGTCATCTCTTATAATTGATCATAGGGCTGAGGGGACAGGCTCATGTCCAGCTTTGCTTGATTATGCATATTAATGACACCTCCAGGTTTCATCGCAGGATTCTTTCTCTTCTGCGGGTGAGGAGGGTGAAGGCGCATTAATGGCTGAATATGTTCACTTTAGGCCCATAATCAGGGAAGGATGCAGCTTCTTAAACATTATTTTTGCAAATATGTATCCTACAGCCCTTTTTGTAACTAATGATGGAAGAATCTGTCCTTTTGCCAGGGAAAGAGAGCATCAGGTGCCGTACCACATGCGGCGGTGCAGGTTTTCTGCATGCACGATGCCTCCTGGCCCAGTGGTCTCCTCTGAGGCGAGCTGCGCTGGGCTTCTGTTGAGAGCTCCAGATAACAGAGGAAAACTTCAAACAGGCTTCTGATTGTGTTCAATTCTTCTGGGCAAGCTGATTACAGTTAAGGATAAAAGTTGTTCCTATACAGTAAACTAATGCGGGGAATCAGAGAGCACTAATTAAGTCATGGGGGAGCCGAGGCGGCCGGCGTGGATGTGTTCCCCAACACCCCGACCGTGGGGGTTTAGGAGGAAGCGCAGACAGCCCCGACACGCAGCCGGCATCAGACGGGTTCTGTTGTATGTCAGCTCGAAGGTCCCCGGTCAGGCCGGACTCTGCAGAAACCACCGGGGACAGAAAAGCAGCAGCTTCTCGGAGTCCAGAGAGGCCCCAAGCTGAGCTTAAAGTGGCTCCAAATGCTCAGTCGAGGTGTTTCTGTTCGGATTTTTGGACCTCTGTTCACGTCAGGGCTGGGAACCGCTCTCGCCGGGCTGCATGTGCACAATCACCTGGTAAAACGCTAACATTCATAGATGGCCCATTATAACTTTACCTTTAATTTAACCATAACCACACAAAAAACCCTCTCATCTGATTTTACCATTTTTCTTTTTCCTCACTATGAAAATTGCACAACCAGGAGTGACCTTTCATCTTTTAATATCCTGTTAAATCAGACAAATACTCAAACTCTAATTCAATTTGTGGAGTCGGCATCGGCTCAGGTTTTTCATTTAGGGGTAAAAAGGCCAAAATGTAACGTACACAACTGGCCACACCAGGACCAGGACCAGGACCAGGACCAGGACCAGGACCAGGACCAGGACCAGGACCAGGACATCACGGAGAAGATGACGTTAAAAACAAAAACACAAACACTGAGACAGAGACAAAGAGGTTCAGGACCTGTTCTGCGGCCCCCCACCCACACACACACACACACACAGGCTGTGTGTTTCTTCTCATTATGCCAGTTTTGTAATTTGACCTTGGGTTGGCTCGGCCTTCGCCTTCCCTTATTTTCACAGAGCAGACACACTTTCCTTAAAGCCCTTTTTCTCATTACGGCGAGGGCCTGTCCTGCTGCCTGTAGCCACCTGCAAATTACAGTTTAGTACTCAAAGAGTTAAGACTTCGTTCTTTCAGTGTGTGTGTGTGTGTGTGTGTGTGTGTGTGTGTTTCGGGGAGGGGCAGAGGGAGTCTGGTAGAAAACCTTTAATCCGGGTGCTGTCAGGCCCAAACTCGGCTTGACGTCCCATTGATGTGGAACAGAACAAAACAGAGGGCCCCTTGCTAAGCTCCCACTGGCTCGCTCACACCACACACACACACACACACACACACTGGGCCCCTCTCTAAAGCCCCTAGCGCGGGCCCCTGCTCCCTAACTGGAAAGGGCATTCCTTAGCCAATGTACACGTGTGTGCATATGCAAAATCTCTCTCTCTCTCTCTCTCTCTCTCTCTCTCTCAGACACACACAAAGTCATTTAAGTGTGTGTGATGCTTGGATACAGTTAATAGAAGCCAGATGCATCCGTGTGTGTTGGTGTGTATCCTTGGCGACAACAAACAATTATTGTCCTGCTGTTTGGACAGCTCCGGTCCCGTCAGCATCTCTGTTTACTATCTGCTGAAAGGAAAAGGAGTAGAAAGAGAGAGACAGAAAGCAGAAACAGAAAGCAAGTCAGCAGATCCTGAATGGATACAAAAGCAGAGCTTTATTAGAATAAACACCAGTTTCATCTCCAGCCGCCTGGCACCAGAGTGGCTGTAGTTCCTCTGGCGACCAGCAGGCGGAGGGGTTCTGACCCGGTCCCCGGTCCCCGGACCCCGGCTGTCCTTCAGGGTCCTCTCAGGTCCAGTCTGACCCAGCAAACACGAGGTTGGTTCAGCTTTATTTAAGGTCGTTGCCTCCGTTTATCTCCACCTGTGGACACAGAACTGCACGCGCCCATGTGGCCCGCTGCTTTCCCTCCTCACCTTCACCAGGACGAAGCTCGCCCCTCGGCTTCCTCTGTAAAATCGCACAGATTTTTATTTCACCGGTTTGGAATTGCGCCGCTTCCGTTTTGGAACACCGAGGCAGGCGTTTGTTTGGGCCCGGGCAGCGGTCCAGAGAAAGAGCGCTCCCAACCAAAATGTTTTTATTGACAGGCGAGAGCAGCCGAGCCGACAGCACCGATTGGCTGTAATTGTCCGGCCAGTCAGCGGCGCTTTGGAAAGACCCTATGTGAAGTGTCAGCCTCTAAAAGCACACACACGCAGCGTACGCCCACCCTGTTCCTTCCCTCTGGATGCCTTAAGAGAAGCCAGATGTGCCACGCGGAAGCAATCACCCCTCTATTTGTCTTGGTGCTGATCAGGTTAGCCAAGCGTTCCCGGGCCTGGCCGGAGTCTGCACGCTGCTGCCTCTGCCGACGCGGCACCGCCCCCTCCAGGGCGCAGGACGCCGCTCAGATAAAAGCTCCGTCGTCAGTAAACCGTTGATGCTGACCTCCCCAAACTCTGGTTTGGAGGTGTTTCGGCCTCGGTTTCTCCTCCTCTGTGAGCAGCCTGTTGAGTTAGCGGTTAGCGCAGAAGCCGGAGGCGAGCCGTCTGCTGATACGGACACCGGCATTTAGGCTTGGGTCAGTGGATGGGAGGTGTTGAGGCAGCAACTGCAGCAGGAGCGGCAGCGGTGTGTGTGTGTGTGTGTGTGTGTGTGTGTGTGTGTCACATATGTGTCGAACATTCCAGCCAGTGAATACGCAGATAGTTTAGTTTAGTCCAATGAAATGAGCACCAGACACGGAGCAGTGACAGTGAACGAAAGCCTCGATGATGCACACACACACACACACACACACACACACACAGAGCCCTGACTGCACGGGTTAATGGAGTGACGGAATCCAGAAGGAATCCACTCAAGGACTGAGGGAGTGAACTAGGTAGCCTCTAAACTGCCCAGCAGAAAAGCCCCGCTCACTTTTCCCCCCCAGTGCATTTATAACTTCATAACAAGGCTGCAAATCACGGGATGAAAGAGGGCACAGATGGATGGAAAACAGCGGGTGTCGGAAGAGAAAACACAAAAGACGGTAAAGGAAGAAGATGAATTTGAAATGAGTCATCGCCGAGTGGAACGGGATCCTGGCCCGTCCTGATTGGCTGGCCCTGGGGTGAACCCTGACCCCTGACTTTGTCTGGGTCTCCCGACCTCGGCTGGAGTACAGCAGGAGCGCTCCCTCTCTCCATCTCTCTCCTCCTCCTCTCCTGCCCGTCCCTCCGGCGGGAGCGGGTCAACGGGGAGGAGACGGAGAACAGAAATGTCAGCGAGACATTAAACAGAGTGCGTCTGTGTGTGCACTCATAGTCCAACCTGTCTGATTTCTCTCCCCTCTTCCTCCTCCCCTCCTCCCCCCTCCTCCACAGGCTTCTCCGCAGAGCAATAAATTCGTCCTCCAAATCTCCCCCCTCTCTTCTTCGTGCTCTATCAACACCCCCGTCACTTTTTTCCCCCTGCAAATCCTCTCTGCTCACATTTGCACTCGTGTGTTTTATTGCAGCGAGTGTCAAGGCCAGAAGCACCATTAATTTAAATAAAATCACTGGCAAAACACCAGCGCTTCAAAGGGAAAAGCAGCCGTAGACACTATTTATGTATCTCCACGTGTCCGAAGCGATGGCGATAAAGATGTCTCCAACACTCAGCTCGTCAGGCGTCGTGACGATCCTGGTGATTATTGATTCCGTCAATAGCTGAATTTCTGTCCAAATATTAAGATTTTTCATCATGTTTCATTGGTGCGCAGACATTGAGGGATAAAAGCAGCTGGTAGTCGGACACTGAGGTCATCGCAGGTCAGCGCGTTGAACGTGCAGCTTGGCAGTGGGGTTTTTGGAATGTTTCTGTACTCTTTTTGTCGGTGCTGCACTTTATAGACGCTCCCTGGAGTGGGATCCTCACACACTTCACGCTCCGCTTCCTTAGATGACGTCTGACGTTCCCTGCCGTTTCGGGACCACAGAGGAATATCCGAAAGTATCTGATCGATCCAATAATGTAACAACACCTGTGTGTGTGTGTGTGTGTGTGTGTGTGTGCCTGGCTGATGAAGACTTGCTGTTCTGGGACAGAACCTCAGCGGACTGCTGTTTATTTTATTGGATGTTTATTTCACTCTGTAAAACATGCCACTCAGGGCCCCCCCTGCCACCCCCCCTCAATCCCCCACCCCAGTGTAAACAGTGTGTGTATCAGGAGTGTTTCCTTCACTTGCCCGTGCAGACGTGTAATCCATCCAGTCAGACATTGTAAACAACATCTCTCCATGTTTATAAATGCTGCCCGGCCACTTTAATGAATTTATGGTAATGCCTTGTTCTACTGCTTCTGCCGCCAGAGTGTGTGTCGGACGTGAACGTGCACGTGTGACCGCTTCGCTGAGGAGCAACGCGCCCACTCAGAGGTGACTTTTACCGTCTGGTTCATCCAGACTGGTCCGATAAAGCTTCGAGGATGCGCTCCAGAGGAAATAATAGATATGTTTATAAAACTGAAGCTAAAAAGAGAAACCACAGGCGATGAGGGCGATTTTGTTGTTTTATGCTCTATTCCGTCTCATATTCAGTCACCTGAAAACCTCCGATTAGCTAAAACCTGTCCTCAAATTGTGTCCAGCTCAACCAAAATCTGTATTTTTGCACGAAAACCTCAGAAAACACAGAGGTCATAGGTCAGAAAACGCCTTCAGCCTTCAGATGTGTGTGTTTGTGTATGTGTGTGTGTTCTCTCAGGCAGAGCCTTCAGCCCTCCCCCTCCTCATCAGGCCTGACAGGTGTTATTACACTGAAATGAGCGCCCTGATGTATGCATCTGTAATGTGGAGCTGTCATCCTGGGCTCGACGGGCTCCGACGCTCCTTATTATCGCGACGCGTCTGAGAAAAGAACAAAGTAGCAACACTTTGGCTGAAGTGCCGCTCGTGAGGCGCCGCCAAGAATCCCCAGAACCGCCACCTCTTCAAGGTTCCCCCAGAGAGCGAGCAAATGCACGTCAGTCCTGGTCAGCGCAGACGAACCGCGGTTCTACCCAAAGGTTCCGTTTCAAGTACGTCAGCTAGTGCCAGTCCAAAACTGAGCATCTGAATTGGATTGGCCCTTTTAATCAAACTACGAACAGAACATCCTTGTTTTCATGGAAATGGTGGCGCTTTTTTCAGTGGCCTTCACTTCTAAACAGGGAAAACCTCCTGAAACACTCAGTACTGCTTCAGGCAAAACACACCGCCCCCTAGTGGGCGGGTCGGAGAACTCTTTGTGCTTGTGCGCAAACAACGCCCGTCTCTGCAAAGTTTTCTTTAGAAGGGCTAACTTTCTGTGAATCTATTTAGAAAGATGTTTCTACAAATGTGTAGAAATTGTCGTTTCTACTGGCTGTTTGCGCAGATATAATCTGTGTCTCTCTCTCTCTCTCTCTCTCTCTCTCTCTCTCTCTCTCTCTCTCTCTCTCTCCTCTCTTGATACCAATTTGCCTTTTTAATTTTTTAAACAGTGCCACCTGAGTGACAAACTAGAGAGCTGATTAAGCGGCTCGGTGCAGCACTTTTCTTTTGAAAATCCAAGCGTTGAATCAGCGCTTCCCCCTCGAGGTTCAGTAACCGCATGTCAGTTAATTATTATAACTCAAAATAATCATTTCTAGATCATTTCTCTCTATCGTTAGTGTAAAGAAACCTTTTTTTTTTTACCTTTGATAATCTGGCAGAACACTGAAAAGTAGATTCATTTCATATTTTTTAATCCATTTTTTAAATAACCTATTTTTCAAAGGAAAGTGCAGCCGGCGTGCAACACAAATGTATTTTCACGAGGCGTTGAGAAGACATCAACTCAGATTTGCCTTCTTGCAGACGGTGCGCACGTAGCCGTCAGCGCTCGCGCGTCAGTCAAGTGGACCCGTTTTGTAATATTGGCAGAATTTCAATTATTTGTTTGCTCTTTGGTGAGAGGAGCATGCACGCTTCAGAAGAGTGAAGTGTGAGGAGCTTTGTTCGTGGAAACACGTTCAGAACAACACTTGGAGCAAAGTTTCAGTCTTTCCATCCTCCCTGAGTCCAAGTGGGAGTGTTTGGATGTCACCTTCACGGACCGTATAGGTGAGCGGCATCAAAGGACAGCTCAAGTATATTAGGAAATAAAGTAAACACTCTTTATTCCCTTCATCCCTTTCTCTGCTGATGTGAAAGGGTCTCTTCACTCGGTCGGGGTCGCGCCGAGTACCAACAGGCAGCCGCGTCCGGGCTGCAGGCGGAATTTGTCCACGTTAAGAGGGGCCAAAGGTCAAGCAACGGATTTGTCCCAGTGGCTAAAATAATAGAGCAACTTTTTTTTTAATGCTCATGCTCTTCATTGCTCTGCCCTGCATGCGCACACAAACACACGCACACAAACACACACACAAACACACGCAAACACAAGGAGCTGATCTGCCGCTTGCTTGAACTGTCCTCAAACAATGACACGCTGAACAGATCGCATCAATCTCTCAGGAGAAATGCGAGTTTCCTGCATCCACCTGCATCCACCTGCGTGCTGGAACACTGTGTGTGTGTTTGGGAAGGGGGGGGGTACAACTGACCTGAAAGGAATCTGGATCCTGGAGATGTAAAACAGATTCTGAGAGAACTTCATGATTTCACATGTTCCTACATGCAGAAAAACTCTTTTTACCTCATTTAGAATTTGGGTAAATGTATAAATCCAGTTTTTCTTTGGAATTTGATGTAATGCCAGGAGGAATAAAAAGAACATAGTATTGATTCCAATTTTTTCCATAATCTTCACCTCATCCCGAAATGCTCCTCGTTATAATAATCTCGTGCTTTTGCAGTTGACTCCCGGTTTCAAAGTCCGCACGCTCACGTGTTTTTTTTTTTTTTTTTTTTAAGTCATAATTACTTTTGAGAGTTTTAAAACGCGAAGAAGAAGAAAGCCTGATAAGCCCCCGGTGGGTTTAAAGAAGTTTCACTTTTTTGTGCAGTTTTAGGCTGCGCTCTTCCAGCGAGGCCTGCTCTCTCGCCGGCTGCCACTAATCTCTGTATATGAGCTATCAGGAAGGGAAAGCTCTCGGTGTGTTCTGGCTGTTTTAATATCTGTCAGCTTCATCCTGTCCTCCATCCCTCTGCTTCCTCCACTTTTATTTTGACTCCCAGCTTCCTCCTGTCTCCATATTTCACCCCTTTGTTTATCCCCTCTGTCGCTGTCTCCGTTCCCTCCATCAGTCCTCGATGCTGGACGTTTCTGCGAAGGTGTGTGTGTGTGTGAACGTCCGTGGTTCCGAGACGGATCCCAGGATGGATCCCAGGATGGATCCCGAGCTCTACCAACCGCTTCCCTCCCTCCATCGGCTGCCCACACCCCAACAGCCGCAGATCCCAGATTTGCACCTATTTCCATCTTAACGCTTCCTCTTAAAACACAGCAGCATTTAACATTTACCTAATTCCGTGAATGTTTAATTAAGTGCTTAAAAGTGCATAAAATCCACCCACTCATATAACAGCCTTTGATTTTCATTACTGTCAAGAGAAAATTGACAGCGTGCCCTTGGGACATTGATTGAAAAACAGTACACTGAAATATTTCTACAGTTCAATCAGATTTTTCCCTCCAAATTATTGCCTAAAATGAATTTTGCGACAGCGGCGTTAATAAAATGCGTCTTGACCCGTCGCTGAGTTCAGCGCGGATCCACTCGAGAGGCTCCCGTGAAAAGAGTTCAGAGACGACGTCCATCATCTTCTCTTTTTACCCTTTTGATGATTTAATTACTGTCTGCGCGCGTCCAAGGTGACGCGTATATAATAATAAGCAGTTAATTTAAAGATAATTATGTGAGGGACGTGATGAAAAACTCATCGAATGTGACACGATAGATGAGTGAACGACGCCGCGCGAGATTCTTATCAGTCTGTTTTCAAAAATGAAGGCGCTAATAATGGAGCAGGTTCTAGAATCCTTTCTGGGTTTGCCTGTGATTTTGATGCTTTTATTTTTGATAGTTTGTCCTTTGTGCTCCATCTCTCCGCCAGCGTTGGCGGTTTGGTGTTTTTGTTGACAGATCGCCCGTGAGCGGCTCACAGGCTTCTGTCATTCCCACAATGCTTCTGAGTGTCAACAAACGACTCCGTAATCCCAGCTGTCAAAAATATTGTCTTCCTTCTTGATGCCCAAATCCATCCAACAGTTTAAATCCAAACCAGTCAAACCAGTCCCGTCAAACTAAAAGACGGTGGAAAATGGATAGAATTAATATCTTCTATTGATGAATAAAAGCTTAAATCCAAGACCTTCAAACAGTCCTTTAAAGTTGCGAGGACCAACTTAAATGTCCCCATTTTGATAGTAGGATCCATATTTTGGGACGCACACACACACTTCCAGGTATTTCACTGCACCACACACACACACACACATCCAACCTTTGCTGCCTTGTTGGTTCACGTTAGCTTTCCAGTCTGCTTCCCTCTGAATTGCTTACATTTTAAGAAGGCTGTTTGTTCTGCTTATTTGCACCGACTCTCGTCTTTTGGCTGATACCCACACAGCTTTTCCGCCTCATTGTGAGAGCCGAGAGGCCAAGGTGGAACTAATTCTCTTAGACTTGTTAGAGAAGGCTGCTGCTCATTGTTTGCGTGCTGCAGAAATGTGTCTTTACCGTCAAAAGCTCACCTATTTTCATTTTTTCCCTATCTGCTTTTATGTCTCAAGTACATTATTTTGTTATTATTATTAACCCCAAAAAGCCGGGGTCTCTCCGTCTCGCTGTGGAAATTGAATATTGCATTTAAAAGTCAATTTCCATGATGGGATTACGCAAATCAGCCTGTCCCTGTTTCATCCTCCTGCTTCCATTCATGGCTCATCCATCCTCCACCTTGATGCATCTCTTCATTTGCCGTGGTTTACCTTATTCATTTAAAGACTTTAAAAGGAAAGTCTTTTTTCCTCGCCCGGCGGCGCGACTCATGTTTTTTATTCCCCACGTTGCATTGTTACATCGGCCCTGGCCGAGCCGCGCGCGACAGCTTGCATATACATATTTTTGCTCCAGCCTTTTAAAGAACTAGAATAATAGGAATAGAATAAATAAAAAAATCCAAACCTTAGAAGTTATTACTCCTCTAAATTATGTTTAGTCAATGCCATTTACCCATTAGGAAGACAAGATTTTCATTTCTTTCTTTTTTTCAGTTATAGTAAAGGGGTGAGGGATATTGGAAAAACTGAGTTTATTTAGAAGGTAAAGAGGAAGATGCTGCACGCGCTGCCATTATCTATCAGCGCGTTTATGACGTGCTCCCAGCACAGCCGTCTCTGACCACTGCTGTTAACGCACGGCAGGGAGAGACCGGCGGAGGCCTCATCTGACCTTGAAAAACAGCCGAAAACGCCGGGTTTGAGAGAAGCAGCTTCTGTAAACCTGGGTGAGGAGCAGTGGAGAACCCCAGATGGAGTAAGTAAGTAAGTCAGTCAACAAAAAAGCCTCTCGCCCTGCAAAGGAAAAATATAAACCGAAGTGGGATATTTTTCCACTGACCACAATCCCACCCGCCATGTGAATCATTAGTTATTACAGTGTAATGACCAATGAAACAGCCCATGGAACGTTGTGGTCCGGTCTCAGTGCCAGCCTTCACTTTCCTCTGCCCTTTCTCCTCTTTTCTCCATCTTCCGCACCTCCAGACGGCATCCCTCACCCGCTGGCTCACTCTCTCTCTCCTTGTTTACAGTAAGCAGGTCTGAGCGGGACGGTTTTCCCTTTTATGGCCATTCTTTATCCACGGTAAAAGTACACTAATACAGCGGTATGCTGCCCGCTTCCCCCTCCCGGCTTTGACCTCAGAGGTGTGTGGACGATGTGTGTGTGTGTGTGTGTGTGTGTTTCAGAGCTGTGGTATTTACTGGACTTACTGGACTTTGTTGCTTACACTTAATTGACCATGTTAACTTGGCAAACTAAACAAATATTGACTAGACTGCTGGAGGTTTCGCTGCAGGACCCCTCCAGGTCTTCATTTTGAGGCGGCGACGAGGGTTTATTTATGACAGCAGAATCTTTCGGAGCCCCGAATCCCCCTAAGAGGGCAGGTGCCTTTGACAATGGAAAACACAGACAGAACCAGACCTTGGTGGAAATGTGGCTCAAGGCTTAATCATAGGGTGTGTGCTGACCTCTGCTTGATAAAAATATGTGTGTGTGTGTGTGTGTGTGTTTGTGTGGAATGTCAGTGTCAAGGGCCTGAGAAACAGCCATGTACAAACAAACATGGGCTCGTCTTTCCTTGTTGCCCTCCTCTGGTCCCTATCACTCACACGAAAACAAACACACACTGTATTTCTCTCTCTCTCTCTCCCTCTCTCTCTCTCTTACACACTTACACGCACACCCACACACACACACACACACTGCCTGGGATCAGTGTTTATTGTCTCAGTGTTAACTCGTGGTGCTGCCATATCTGCCCTCTGTAATTAGATTTATCTTTCCTTGTTGATCTTTTCTTCTCTTTCTCCTTTTCCATCAGAGGTGTTTTTCTCTTCTTGCTTTTAAATCTAACTCCTTTGGGCTTTTTCTCTCTCTCCCTTTTCTTCTCTCTCTCTCTCTCCATCACCTGTCCTCTCAGCCTCGTTGGCCTGCGTGGGATCTGTGTGTGTTCGTGGTCATACCTGTCTGTTGGGCACTGACACACACACCTCTAACACCCTTTCAGTCCCGGCTGGGGGGGGCTGTCCCATACAGTTTGCTGCCACCTTCTGTCACCTCTACGCTCGGTCTGGACTTCCTCCTGTCCCATTCCGTCTCCCGGCTCCTCATCCTGCAGGGAGACGGAAACAAACACGCAGTAAAACCTTAGAAACACAATTTTACTATTCACAAGTGCTCACAGAAACAAATGTGGAGTGATTGTTTATTTTAGTGCTGGTCGTGAAGAGGAAGGTTTGTGTGATGTGTTTCAAGTGGGTGTTTCTCCACGCCACTGATTTCAGTGACGCCTTTTTTTTTTAGCAACATCTCGGCGGTTCTGTTTTGGAAAAGAAAACCTAAAAATGTCCCCAGGCCAATGGAAGTGACCTGGCAGTGCCAGCTGTAAACTCCTCTTATGGTAGTGTTACGGCCGTGTGTACAGCGCAGCGTGTACGTCTACGTAGGCTTTGTTTTCCCTTCTGGATGTAATGCCTTACATGGAGGCAAACACGCAGAAGCTACATTGAAGTTCCCCAGCGAGGTTTTTGTTGTGTGTGCGTGTGTGTGTGTGTGTGTGTGTGTGTGTGTGTGTGGGGGGGTTATCTGTGTGTACATAAACCCTAACCCCCCATGGGTGAAGGAAGGCTAGCATATCAAAGGTTCCGCTAACGGGGAGTTGAGTATCACCCGCCTCCATGATGGTTCGGTCTTATTCAACAATGGATGGTAAAACTGTGGGCTGTCACCAGAGGGGAGAGACCGGTCCGCAGCGGCCTGAGGAGTGGGGTTTTTTTAATCCAGTTTACACTGAATGGGTGGGTTGCTGTCAGAAACGGTCGCCATTCACATCCGTCTTCCTCCCTGCTGCCTTTTCACCTCACTCTTTTTTCATTCGTCTTCGAGCGCTGCAGACACAAAACGGGGCACAGTGGAGCTGAATTCAAGCGGGAATTCCAAAAGCTGTCCCCCTTTCTCTCTCTCTCTCTCTCTCTCTCTCTTGCTCACTCATCCCCTCTCCTTCCCCTCTGTGCCCTCCCCTCCAGGGAATGTTGTGGGGCCCAGCTCATATTTTGTTTGCACAATGCATTCCTGCAGGCTCTTTATTTATGTCAATCTTCCTTTTGATCAGAGTCAGGTTACCACCAGTTACCCACTCGCTGCTCCTGTGAGTGAAGGAACCCACCTGTGATGCAGGAATGTGTGTGTGGTTGTGTGTGTGTGTGTGTGTGTGTGCCTGCAGGAGTCTGGGGGCCTTCGTTCTAGAGCAAGTTTACCGTCAATTAATATGGTTAAATGAGTCCCTCACATGGTAAAGTATTTATGTAAGCTGATCTGGCTGGTGGCGGTGCACGAGACATCTGGTTATGATCTACGCCACAGATGGTTCTACCTGCTCTCCCTCCCTCTCTCTCTCTCTCTCAAACACACACCCATACACACACGATGTCTACCTAACCCTACCTCACCTCTCCACCCCCAGACTCTCTCTTACTCTGTGTGTGTGTGTGGGTGTGTGTGTGTGTCTGCATGCAGTGCACTTTAGTAAAGAGGGAAACGGTGAAGTCCAAGTCTTCAATGGGACACAGGTTTACAGCACTGAGAGAAACTCTCGTTGCCGTAGCTTCTGAGCTCAGATTGAGGATTTTAGTGTGGATATTTATACTAAAGACTAGAAATAACCTTTTAAA
Source organism: Tetraodon nigroviridis (assembly GCA_000180735.1). NCBI lineage: Eukaryota > Metazoa > Chordata > Actinopteri > Tetraodontiformes > Tetraodontidae > Tetraodon > Tetraodon nigroviridis. The sequence goes on along the minus strand of CAAE01014528.1, from coordinate 464,312 downwards.
AGCTTTATTTTTTATATTTATTTCATATTATTGTCTCTTAAAACCCATCTCCCTCCATTTCCGACAGACTGACCTCCGCCCCACTGATTCAAGTTTTCTGTCTCTCCTCCGACAGAAACCGAGGTTTGTGAAACTGTTGTGGAAACCGGTCTTCCTCACTCTGCTCTTCTTCCTCCTCCACCCCTCCTCTCCATCCCTCCATCCTTAGAGAGCCCTCAAGAGATGTGTCTACCCTCTCGCTGCCCGTATCCAAATAATTAATCCAAAGCAATTACTCTCCTCCTTCATCTGTCTGTCGGCCCGCTAACAAAACATTTCGACACGTGTCCTCATCATTCCCCTTTAATTAAGGCAGCACTATTTATCACTCCCCTTTAATTATCCTAGCCTGTTTATCAGTCCGCCTTTAATGGAATAGGCACCAGAGAGATACTCGTACAAAACACACCCGCCATGCTCTCCCCGCTTCCGCCAGTTTTGAACTCAAGACAGGGACGGGGGGAATTATGGAAAAAAGGAAAAAAAAAAAAAAAAAAAAACAAGCGAAAACAATTAGTCGTGGAAAACAAAATGGAGAATTACAAAGAGGATATAAACTTGGGGAAGATGTGAGTTGTTGTTTTGCCTTCTCTCTCAGGGTGATGGGCGCATTCACACCCTCGGCTGGGCTTTTGTTCCCCTTGAAGAAAGCTTTCGCAGACACCATGCAGTTCACACTGAGTTCAAACACACACACGCACACACACACTAGGATCAAACACACCTCCACAATAGTTCTTTTGTGTTCAGTAACCATGGTTTCTGTCAGGTTTAATGCCTAGCAACATGTGTCATGGGCCAACCACTCAATGGGAAGGGGAAGGCTGATGGTACACTTCATAACATCACAAGTGTTTGACCGTGAAATAAATTTTACTATGGTGGCACATGCTTAGAGGAGCTGGAGCCTGAACGTGGCTGTGGGAGGGTTTGGGTCCACTTCCTACCTACACACAATGGAGGAGTGTGTCTGTTATCTCTGCTTGTTGCATATATGTGTGTGTGTGTAGATGTTTGTTTCATGGATTCAGACTGACCTGTGTTTGTTTTTGCCTGCTCACAGGATACGTGCTAAGAGAGCTGTCTGTCACCCTCTAACCAGCTCAGACAGGAGAAGAACCCACAGGAGGGACGTCGCAGCTCTGGAATCAGATGGAACGCTCCTCCCCTGGATCCTGGACTCACCGTTTAAGCCTGTTCAGTCTGGGAGCAATTTGATGCAAGTAAATTGTAAAATTAGAACCACACACGGAAGATCTCTCTCTCTCTCTCTCTCTCTCTCTCTCTCTCAGACACACACACACACACACACACACATGCTCACACAGCTGCTGGTGGGGTCAGAAGTCTGAGTGTCACACCCTGTCATTGCAGATTAAGTTATGCAAAGTGAGGTGGTCGGGCAGCCAACCCCTAGGGCTTAACAAGCAGGAAACACTAATTGGGTCGGCTTGCTGATTGCCATAATTGCTACTGGGTGAGTGTGTGTGTGTGTGTGTGTGTGTGTGTGTGTGTGTGTGTGTGTGTGCCGAAAGAAATTACCCAATTCGTGTCACAATTGGATAAAATCTGATGTCCTATGTAACAAAAAAGGAAATTTTTCCATATTAGATGATTTTTAAAAATGTGTGCATCTCATTATTCTCAAGCTCTTCTCCCCGAAACACAAATACTTTCACACACTTTTGGAGTTTCAATTCCTCCTTTGGATGGTTCCCCTTCTTGACGTGAATCAAACACCAATATATCCGCCCTAATTTCCTCCCCTAGTCCCCCTTTTAGCACACACACACACACACACACACACACACACACACACACACACTGCACAAAGACAGTGTTGGGCCTAGTCCGTTGCTCCCAGCCAGCGTGCTGGATTTTAGGGTTTAGTGTCCCACTGAGACAGAATAATGAGTGTATGTTTCTAATCTGTGTGCATGTCTGTGTGTGCATGTGTGTTTGTGTGATACCAGAGCATAATGAGTGTGTGTTGCTAATCTGGGCCCTAGGAGACTACCTCTCCGTGCTCCTCTCACACCGTCTCAAATCAGCAGCGTCTCTCGCTCTTCTCTCCTCTCACTCCCTGTATGTAGGCTAATTTAGCGCCGGCTTTGATGCGTTCTCCTGCGGGCCCACGTTTCTCATATCCAAATGCAGGGATTAGCCGTCTTTTATTCTCCAAAGCCCATCTCATCGTGTTATGCCTCGTTCTGTCTGCTTGCCATCTCCTCGACCCTTGGCAACAGTGGCAGGGACTTAACAACTCAACAACAACCGCTTTGTTGTTGTGTTTTTGTGTATCGGTTGTTAGCTCAGGCGCGTAGGCCTTTGTGGGTCTGGTGTTTACTTGTGCGTTCTGGGGATACGTGTCAGTAGGGATCGGGATGTGGAGGAGGTTTGCCAGGGATGACAGGAAATAAATATGAGGAGAAGTGAGAAGAGAACAAGCGGCAATTTAACAGCCTGTATCCTGTTTTAAAGATCGATTAGGAGAAATAATGAGAAATTATGCGCGACTAACTTATGTCTCTGCGTGAATCCCTTTGTACAGAGCTTTGTGTGGGTATTGGTATGCGTGTGCACATTGGTGTGCGTGTGTGTGTGACTGAGAGAGAACAAGATGGCAGGTCTCTTGGTGATATTCTAAATCCCTTTGTAGAGACAGGGACTGTCACTTCTGAGTGTGTGTGTGATGAAAGCGAGTGTTAGGCAGAGGGAGCAGCGAGCATGCTCCAACAGCGACACACACACACACCCACCCACACACACACACACACACCTACACACGCGCAGCATCATAGGCCTAACGTGCCCTCATAGCCAAAAAATGAGAAAAAATCTCTTGATCTTTAAACAAATCTGTTAGTGGTCTCGGCAGTTGGATTTCCCTCTGGGAGTCCACACAGAAACATGTATACAACACAGTAACGCACACACACACACACACAAGCACAGACACACACTGCCACACACACACACACACACACGGCATGTGGTAGCACAGACAACAGCAAGCATTGAAGAAATGTTAACGCCTAGAGCAGGGGAGGGCAAACTTTTTGATTGGTGGGCCACAATGGGTTCTAACATTTGACAAAGGGGCCGGAGCAGGAGCAGATGGATGGAGTGCTTTGGTACCCCACCTCACTGGAGGAAAAATACACATCTTGGGATATGGAGAAAACGTGTGATTTAATTTCAAATGAAAATTAAGAAAAGCACGACAACAAAATATCTGACTTTGGAATGAGTCTCAAAACACTGAAAATCAAATGAATAAAATGTGCCTTTTTTAAATTACTGTCATTTAATTTTTTCAAGTTCGGCGGGCCGGATTAAAACGTTTAATGGGCCGCATGTGGCCCCCGGGCCGTAGTTTGCCCACGCCTGGCCTAGAGGGTTTACAAGCACCCAAACTCAGTGAGCCCCC
>CAAE01014528.1:440286-455657 GCA_000180735.1 Tetraodon nigroviridis | reverse complement strand
CTGTTTCACACACACACACACCCACACACACACACACACACACACACACACAGTGGCTCAAACTTTGTTCAGTGACAGTGAAAAGAAGCCACACATCATTTAAAATGGCATTTTGCACCAACGACCATTATGACTGACTCAGTTTAGATTCTAAAACAGTAGCTTTTAAGTCTGTCATGTGACTCCAGGCTCACTAAAGTGTTGTCCTGATTTATTTGCCTCATATTGAACGGCCCGGACATAGAGAATGCTTTTTTTGCTGTTAGTTTGTGTTATTCCAAAAGAGACAAAGGTAGCCTTGCTTCTTTTGAGAGAAACTCTTTCAAAACTGCAGTTTTTGAAAGAATTTGTGAGGAGATTTCACTGACTAAAGGCTGGTTAAAAAAAAAACCAAACGTTTGGTGCTCAGGTGGCTTTGAGATCTCAATCTTCCCTCATGGCTACGGTTTTGAGAGAATCTATCGATGTTATTCTGTATTCCAGGAATGCTCAAGGACATAAAATTTAAGGTGTTTTAACAAGTAAAACGTGTTTCTGAATTATGCCGCAGTGAAGTACATGGTATGCGCCAATTATTTGTGCACGCGACAAGCGACAAGTTAATTGTTTAATTATGTTTAACTGTGTTTGGCTGAGTATAATGGTTTCGACTTCTCAAACATTCTGTTCATCTTGTTGTGTCCTTAATAAATTCAAGAATTTTCAGTGTCTTTTGTATTTGGGGGTCTGTCAATAAAGTTCCGCCAATGTGTACATGCATGCAAGCACACGTGCGGCTTCATATGCTCGAACAGACAAACACTGGAGAGGATACAAGGACTGGACATCGCAAGGACATCAACCCACTTCAACTACAATCAGACCAACCTTGAGAAGCACTGGTCCTTTCTCCTCAAACAAGCATAAAAAAAATAATTTTGAATACTTATATACGGCAATGTTTGCTTGCTCTGAATTGTACAACTCAGATACCAAAACATTTCTGATTGCACTTCTTTGAAGCCTTGTTCCTGAAGATAAAACCTGGGGGGAAAAAATAATATTTTTAAAAATGTGGTTTTTACTTGTCTTAATAGGCTTTGACTTATAAATAAAAGCTTTTTAAACCTGTTCTACCATTAAAGCAGCCGTTCCACCTGACAAAGAACTTCTGATCTGATATTCAAAATCTGTTTTAGTACAGAGATTATAAATATTGTCTATTATTAACAAAATCTATGAGTAAAAGTTTTGGAAGTAATACTTGTCACCTGCAGGTATAAAGATTAACATTTAGTGGAACTTCTCTACGGTTCCTGGAACTATTTTACCACGAACACTAACGAGGAACTGATTTAGACTGATTCAGCTTCTTCATCAAAATAGCATCATTGCTACATTGACGGCCTGACAAACGTTGATGTGCACTATTATATGTCTTTGAAAATACAATTTATGTTGTAATTTATGACGAGATAGCATACTTTGCTAATGAGCGGGGAAGTCGATGTAATCGAAAAATGTTTGCCTCTGTTTTTGCCCAACAGGAGCCGCTGAAGATGCACAACCGTGAAAAAGACTAAAGCAAGCAGTTTTGCAAATTAAAATCGCTTTAAAACAGATTCAAAGTCCTCTGCAGTTCATGGAGGCAACATGAACCACAGACCTGCATAACGACCAAATATCCAGATTTCTTTCTACTTTTCATGTAAGGCCACAAATGGGAGTTAGTAGTTCTTGTTTACTTGAGAGCCTCATAGAAATAAATTGTTGAATAACCACATTTCAAGTGTTGCTGGAAACCAGATTGTAGTTTGGCTGAGCTTCTTCAATTTTAGAACCTATTATAATAACAGGTTGTGGACTCTTTTGTAGAGTAGGTCACAGTGAAGATGAGTGGTGTTGGGGACGAAGCCACAAACTTTGAAGTAGCACCCAAACCATTCCAGAGTGACGTGGACCGCTGGTTTGTTCACTGATTCCTGGTGTTCAAAGTGCTTAACTAGGATGCAACAGGGTTCAATAGGCTTGAGAGTGGCATTATTTTCCCAGAATGCCTGCACTTTTCATTCAAAATGGGCCTTTATTCCTGTTCCGACACTCACTTCTGTGGTTTCCTTGGATTCAAAGACAAACCACTCAGCAGAGCCTTGAACAAAACAAACTTCTGTTCATGTGTACTTGGAGACATGATTGTTGATTATTTATGCTAGCTGAGGATTCCTTTTTGCTTGTGCCGCAGTTCAATCACAACTTCAACAGACCCATGAAAAGGAGAAAACAATTGTTTAGGAAGTCGATTTCGTATTGTCAGTTCAGCCAAAAGATTGAACCCTTCAAATAATCATTTGTTAACAAATCTCCATGACCTTAGAATTAGATTTGGTCTTCCTGCCGTAGGCTTGGAGTTATAAAACCTTGAATAGGTCCAAATGTCCTCTCTTCCCCAGTGACTTATGAAATTAAATAAAAAAGGGGAGGGGGAAAAGAAAAGCTGTGACGATCACATGTTCACATGTGCATGTTTTTCTTTTTTTTGTGGTGTGGTCTCGACAGTCGTCCCATCTTAAAGCTCCTGTCCTACCTGAGGATTAGGCGGATCAGACATTGATTGACAGATCCTCCCACCTACCTCAGCGAGGGCATGTTTAAGGTTACGCAGGAACACAGGCGGGAAACCGTTGCTACACAACAGCCTTGCTCCTCGGTGTATTGTATGTGTGTGTGCATGGTTGCACAGCTGTATATCTCTGTCTATACATATGCCGTGTGTATGCGAGTCTGTCTGCTGGTAAAGGAAAATGAAAGGTGTGTGTTGAGCCCAGCTGTCAGTGCCTGCCATGTTTTACAGCCCGGCCGCTCTGCAGCGGTGATTAGAGCTGTCGACTGTGATGTGATGACATGGGGTGAAACCACAGCAGGGGAAGTGAGAGAGTGGGGGGAGTCATGGAGAAGTTTTCATGGGTGGAAAACAGAGAGGGAGAGCCTTAAAAATGACCTTGGGGAAAAAAAAAAAAGTCCGAGCTGCCATGGCGGCCAGTCGGTGCCTGCTTCCACCAAGTTGGACACGCTGTTACCCACAGGAGCGTCACAGCGATGGGCGTCACCGAGGAGACGCAGGTGATCTTATGAGCAGCGATAAATCAGCCAAACTCATGGCCGCACTTCCCCACCTTCTTTTTTCCTCCCCTTTCTTTCACCTGTTGCATGTTCCAGTGCCATATGTTCCTAATCGGGCCAGAGAGAAGGGGGAGAAAGCACTGAAATATGGGGAAGGGGGCGCTCCACGGGTCTGTTTGGGTTTAAGTCTGCTCTGGCCCTAATGGAGGATAAATAAACAGGAGGTGTGCATGCACACGTACACACAGCACATCTTCTGGGTGCCTGGTCGCTCCGAACCCATACCGCAGAGAATAGTTCTCCTCCCTCCTCCAGCCGTGCGCTGGCGCTGTTATTGCTGGAGCTTAATAAGGCCCAGATGCCTAATATTAGACGTAATCTGTCAGAATATTTTTTGTTTATGTGATTGAATTTTTCCAGGCAGTTGTTTCCAATTAGGGCTGTTTAAATGTTTTATTAAATTAAATGGTAGAGATGGCTTAAAAAAACAGGACCAGAATAGTGGGTACAGTGCTGTTTCGGACCATGTGTGTGTATGTGTATGTGTGTGTGTGTGTGTGTGTGTGTGTGACACACACCTATCATGACAGCTTTTCCATTATTGTCAAGCCTCTCACAAGTGAGTGCTGTGGCTTCTATGGTAATTATGACGTTATGAGGTGGCAATTACGCTGAAATGTGTTTGACTGTCATACGCCCACCACGGTGACATGTCAGCGCGCTATGAAGAGCAAAAAACGGCTGAAACCGAGAGAATGAAAGAAACAATGTTGGAGGGAATGGTTCGCTAAGAAACTGACACTGAAGAAAATGGACTAAAAGAGGAAATCTAGAGCTGATTGTTGTGGGTCGCGCTAACCTGATGAGCAGAGTTTGGAGGACAAACCACCCAGCTTTTGCATTCAGAGGTGTATTTGGTGCATCCTGACGCCCCCAAACGCCTCGTTTTGGGGCAGTTTGTATCGTGTAAATGTGTTTTTTGCTGCCCAGGCCTGCGTGTGTTGGGGCTCGTCTCTGCATACGTGACACCTACTGAGTGGAAGTATGTACGCGTGTTTGGGAAGGGGGGGTGGTGGGTGTGCGGGTGCGAGTGTGTGTTATGGGGATTTGTGGGGGCCACCTATCATATATCCTGGAGAAAGAAAAGGCGAGTGCACGCTGGAGAGTATTCCAGAGGGAAGGAAGAAAAGAGAAGACAAGGATCCCTTTAGCAGGCAGAGCATTGTTGCGTGACTGGCGTTTCATAAACACCCGTATATGTACTACACACACACATACACACACACACAGCATACATAGGCATTGCTCAGCTATGGATTGTTTTCTCTCGCTGGTAACTTTAGTATGGATGATTTAATGCCTCACTGCAGTCGGCGTTACAGCATTCCAAAGGAATAGCTGTGTGTGTGTGTGTGTGTGTGTGTGTGTCAGTCCCAGACTGCCGGGCTGTTTAGAAAGGCTGGTTACAATGCAGAGGACAGATGTGGAAAACCCCTGGCTCTCCAGACAAGGGCCTCCTTCATCACTCTTTCTCCTGTCCGTCAGCGTGATGGAGGGATGAAGTTACTGAACCAACTTCCTGAATTACGTCAAGCAGCAGCGAGGAGGCCGGCCTACCTCCTTAACAGATCCATATAGTCCCCTTTATTAAAAATTTAAAAAGGTGTATTTTAAATGCAATGTTCAGACATTCTTTCTTGGAATCAGGAGAGCATTCTATTGGCAACAGCATGATTTTAAATCACTGGAAAATATGATTAACACCCAGATGTGCATGGAAAAAACAGAAAAAACACATACTGTGAAACTGATAACATTTTTAAAAATACTGTGATATAAATTTTTGGTCATACTGCCAAGCACTAATCTGTATGTGATAAATAGCTGTATGTCAACAGTTTGGACCAAAAATGTCTGAAATGTACCCAGGATTGCATGAGCGCCCATGGCTGCTGCGGTATCTAGAGCGTCTGTGCAAACGATAAGTGTTGATTGTGGTTTTTTTTTGTTTTTTTTTTTTAACCAGACTGGATCAGTCATAAATGAACAATTCAGAAAGTCTGAAACAAACAGACAAAAGTTGAACGCGCCTGGGAAAAGAAAAAGTTTGCCGTTGCAGGAGGGATGCTGTAATTGAGTGAGTTGAAGCATTACGCAGCAGGTGTTTGCGCGGTGTGTGGAAGGCACGGCCAAGGTACGGCGCTGCAGAGGGCGGTCAGCAGCCACTGAGCCACGGAGCACACTGGGAATGGGATTGTCTGTTATCTGCCCAGCCGTCTGCAGCTGTATTTACCGCCTTTGTTTGTTGTTCCCTAAGCAGTCGGAGGTGCGTGCGTGTGTGTGTGTGTGTGTCTGTGCACGCAAGCGCGTCTGGGTGTGTGGGTGTGTGCATGTTCCCTGTGTGGCCTTGCGGAGGACTGGGAATTTTCTGTGTCAGTGCGTCTGAGGATTTTGGCTGGAGCTTTGTTGATCCTGTCTTTGTTGATCCCGTGTTGTTGTAGCAAGGGGAGCAAGAAGATTGAGGCATTAGCCATGGCAGCCGGGACTTAACCCTCTCCCTGCCCCTTATCTGCCTCTCCTCGAGCCCTCAGCCTCGGACGGGCCCAGAGAACCGGTCTGACCTCCCCCCGGCTACCTGCTAAACCTCCCGCACGCACAAAACATCGTCAAAGTGCTCATCGCCGTTCCCCTCTTGGTTTTTGTGTCACGCTTTCTGAAGCGAGCCAACTTTCAATCACGGCCCCTTCAGCCCGCCCAGGCAACGGTGACCGGAGTGCGCGCTGTTGCTTGTGCGTTTACGCTCAGTTTGTTTGTGGCGGCGAGCCAAGCCATCCACACGCATTTCTGCTTGTCTAACGGTGAACTGCGTGCACGTGTTTGTGGTTGTTGGAAGCTTCCATGCACTTTTTCCTCCTACGAGCGTACCTTCCAAGCTTAAGTTTTATCCATTTTTTGGTGTGTGTTTTGAAGGAAGAGCGATTTGTTGGGAACGCACCGGTTCCAAGCCCTCCGTGAGCTGTGACCTATCCGTCCCGGAGCATCCTGGAGGTCAGGATAAAAAGTGGGAATTTGGGCTGCAGGCAGCTTTGGCTTTCTACTGTGACCTTGCTCTTTCAACCCCGCAGTGGAAGACACACTTCCCCGCTCTGTAGGAAACCCTAATATCACTAAAAAGGGAGAAGGAGAGAGAGCGAGAGAGAGACAGAGAAAGAGAGAAAGACGATAAACTTTAGCACCTTGTCCCACACGTTAGCATGAGGAAGTTTTCCTCTTTAAACAATTTAAAAAGTACTTGATGTGTTAAACATTTCTGCAACTGTGTAATTGTGTTTCCCCCCCCTAAAAACTGTGTTTTTCTCAGACACACCAGTCACCTGCAAAGGATTAAGGGGGTGCAGGGGTGGCGGTCGGCTGGTTATTGTGTGTCATGGTTGTTTGTGCGCGGAGGGGTGGGCTTTTGCTTGGTTGCAAAGCCTGATGGGTGCTTTCCAACCGCCCCTCCTTCTCTCTCTTTCTCTTTCTCTCTCTCTCTCTCTCTGCCCTTCTGAGCGCTCCTCTTTTTCAACAGTCTGCAGCTGTGTTTCATTCTGACACGACAAACCTCTGTTTGGATTCACTCCATTACACAACAGCGACACTACGTATGTTACAAATGCACGATAAACAAGCCACAACTCAAAAGCATCCAATTTTGTCTCCCGACGGCTGCGGCGACTGAAAAGCTTCCAGTTCATAACTTTAACCTCTGTTTGTTCTCACAGCTGCTGAGTTTTTTTTTTTTTTTTTAGCGCCATCTTCTGATTAAACAAACAGCGTTTTTTTCATTGGTTTTCTGTTTCTTTTGTTGGCTTTTTCGCAACGCTTAAAATTAAATTGGAAACTGGCCATTCTCACTTAGACACTTGAAATGTTAATAAACTAAAAAAAAAAAAAAAAAGTGATCTTGCTTAAAAAAATGGGAACTTACATTGCTTGCTTTAGGCTGAAGTCTATATTAATATTATATTATTACTTCTGTTTCTGGGCTTTCAAAATATTAATTACAATAAACGTATGAAATATGAGTTTGGCTTGGACCGTAGGATCAGCCAGGCATAATTAAGAAAGCGTCAGGGTTCAAAAAGATGCAAAAGTGCTTTTAGAGATGGTTTGAGCAGATGGCTGAGGGAGCCCTGCTCGGGAAGGTATAAAAGAGCGTCTGATGTATATGTTATACGCATTAAGAGCAGAGAACAGACATTATTCTTGTTGAATAAACCAATCAAAGGATTTCGCTGAGCGTGATGAATACACATGCTTCTGCGTGCGCCCTGTGGAAAAGCAATCACACAAACAATTAATTAGTCCTCCCCAGTAAAGGGGTTTGATAAATTGAGCTGCTCATCTTTTACACCACCACCACCACCGCCACCCAGCCCCTCCTCTTTTTCCATCTCCTCAACGCTCTTATACAATAAGCCTTTCCTGACATTTGTCACATCTTTAATTAATTTATTTCCATCCACAGTTTTTACTGAATTGTACACAGGTTAGCGCAGCTGTGAAGGACCATTGCGTCAAGAGAAACGGAAAAAAATTAATACGTATTTTTATTCAGGCTTCATTTTCAAATTATTAATACTTTTTCTTTTAATTAGAGCACTTAACCAGAATATTACTGCCTGATTTGTCACTGGGCGCCTACACTGTGGACCCACTGCCGGTTATTCCAAACACAGAATGCATTTGGTTTTTTTTTGCATTTGTCTTTGCTGGAGGCTGGAATGAAGACTACGTCTCCATTCAATTATCGCAGTCACATGTACACACAGCCAGAGCCACGCACACGCACACGGAGGCGTGAAGCCACGTGCACTCATTAAACACTCTCATTATACGCAGGAGGAGATCCCTGCAGGTGCAGTTTACCAGACTTTAGTTCATTTCCTGCTCCTCCCTCTCCCTCCTGCTTCTCCTCCTTTTTACATATTTTTCTTTGTGGACTCCTGGCATTGTTCACCTCACAGAACCAAATCATGCCTGCGGGTGTGTTTTTCCTCTCTGGTGTAAAGAAGCCCTCTGACCTGCCACTCACTTTCTAAAGAGATGCAGACTTTAGCGCTTTTCTGTGCATTAAAAGTAGCTGCACATCAGTGACTCGTACCTGTTTTATTCAGGACCAAAACTTGAACATCCAAAACCTTCAAGGTTTCCAAAGTGGATTTTCAAGGGTCTCGTATCTAAAATTATTTTTCTGGTTTCTGGCTCAATCAGTTTGTGACTGATACTTTTGCGTGTTTTAGCTAACAGTGTGTAACGTGTTTAATCTGCAGTCAGCTGTGAATATAAGCAGGTCAGATATGTTGCTTTACGGGTTAAACTGCTGCATTTGTTTAACAGGATGAATTAAAACCCAGCCGCAAATTGTCTCTAAACTCTATTAGTTATATTTTTCCTTTGTGTTGAACATAAAATCTTACCCCCCCAACCATCTCTCTCTTTATCTCTTTCAGGGCATTTGTGCCAAACAATTCCCAAGGTAACCTGTGAAAATATAGCATTTCTGAAGAAAATATCAATGGAATCGGAGGGCAGTGTGTATTCCTGCGGGCACACACACTCTCATTGGTAAATATTCAAACATGGCATGGTCTATATTTCATGGTCTTTCTTAATTATATGACTTGAAAATCGAACTTTTCTGTCTCTGCGAGCTCCACATCCCCACATGTTATGATAACTGACTCGCCGTTCATTTCAACAAAGAAGACCATTGGTCCATTTTTCTCGGAAATGGTGACGTTCTGCTTGTTCTTCTTGTGGCAGTTGTGATGATGCATGTCTGCTTAAGCCTTTATAAATATTTAGATTCTGCTGCGTTACATTCACGCTGACTTTGACCCCTCGGAGTCGACCCAGACTCTCGTATTTTATGTTTTTTGTGTCTGAGCAGTTGAAAAATGTGCAGCATTTCTGTCCAGAAAGGTTTAAATTTAGACAGTGTCTCCCCGGCTGGTTAAACAGTTTCAAAAGACACCCTCCGCTCTGTTCTGGGCTGACTTTACACCATAATAACTTGGTGAACATCAACGGGTGTGTTCATGTTTTATGACCTCGATTGAACATAATGAAAGTCCAGCAAACACCTAAAAGTCTTTAGCGCTCCGTCTTTATTCTTTTTGCACCTTTCAGAGCCGCTGCCATCTAATTTAAAGAGTTTTCCCTTGACGGAAACACGATTATCCTCTATGATTCATATGCTAAAGTGAACTGGTGAATGGCTGCTGAACGGTATTATTTTAGGCAGCTGAATGTTTCTTTGTGGCAAACCTCTCATTTTCTCAACACGCTTATTGGCTTTCCTGCTCCTCTGATTGGCACACACACAAAAAAGCCTTTTATACCTGACCCATTACAACTTCAGATCAGCCCGTCCTGGTGTGTGTGTGTGTGTGTGTGTGTGTGTGTGTGTACACACCTCTGAGTATGTGATATTCACCATTGAGGAGCATTCTCTGCTGGTGGTGCTGTACAAAAACTTTGGCTAGACTGTGGCCACGTGAGCGCAGAAACTTTGTTTATGCGCTAATATCTTAGCGACAGCTACAATCCTTCCAGATGTTGAGTTAATCTTTGACTTTCGGCGTATGTTAAAGTGAATACCTAACAACGGCTTTTTAAATTCTGAATAAAAGAAGCACTTTGAGTCACAGAAGGTCTTTGTTTTAAAAAATGTGCTGTCAAGACAGTCATAAAAATGAAGCAACACATAAAAAAAGGTCATATATTTGAAGTCCATGCTGATGTTTTAATTACTGCGCTGTAATCCGTTCATCGGCCTGCTTGTAGCCTTCCCATAGAAGAAATAATCCATTTGTCTGTGGTCCGCAGCAGCAGCGCAGCCTTTTCTGACCTACTTTCCCTTCCTGCTCCCCGCTGCCACCTTTGTTCCTCACTTCTTTAATTAGTTTACTTTTTTATTTTTCTCTGCAGTATCTCAGCTACACATGCTCAGCAAAAACGGTCACTAACAGAACCGGAATCTGCTTTTAAATGTCTGATTTCACCTTCCTTTGGTTGCAGAAGCAGGTGTTGAGCCTGTTAGCACACAGATCAGAATGAGTGAACAGTGGTTTCCTCCAGGAAGGTCGACCGAGGGCTGCGCTCTGCTCTTGTTTTGCTTGCTGTGATATCAGGGAAACTTTTCCACCGATATCTCATTCCTCACCTCGCCTCATTACTCCTCATAATTCTCTTTCTGCGCTGCCAGATTGAAGCTTGCTCCAAGACGGCACGTCGGATGGCACGAAAAGGCTAAAGCGCTTCACATGATGCAATCAGTTTGCATTGATTGTTGCAATTCTCACTTGCATTTAGCTTTTTATGTTCATCGAGGGAAAACACTCAACGTGTGTGTGTGTGAGATGTCTGTGTGTATGTGTGTGTGTAGTAGCTGAAGGATGGGGTTGAGGAGGAAGCATCCCGCAAGGGTTTGGATTGTTAAATATGCCTGGCTGCCTTTTGTTGAGCGTGATGCAACACTGATGCATGGTTGTGTGTCTGTGAATGTGTTTGTGTGTGTGTGTGTGTGTGTGTGTGTGTGTGTGTGTGTGTGTGAGAGAGAGAGAGAGAGTGTCAGACAGTGAAAGAGCATCAGTGTTGATCTGAGTCCGTTTTTAAAACGTTTTTTCAGCCTGCAGGAAATTACAGGTTCTCTGTTGATGAGTGTGTGTGTGTGTGTGTGTGTGTGTGTAGGTGTGAGTGTGTGATAGTTTGGAGCCTCGACGCCTGTGTACCTGCACGTGTGCGTGAGTGGCAGGACGGCTATCTGCGCCATCACAAATGGATGTGCGCGTTAATAGAGAATGCCCCGCGTTGCCGTCGCCTTTGTTTGCCACAGACATACATATGCATGAAGCGTGTGTGTGTGTGTGTGTGTGTGTGTGTGTGCATGGGGGGGTTTACTAATTACTAGATTTCGATCATGAATATGTATGGCCGCATCTTTTATTATGGGATTGGCTTAAACACGTCACACAGACGGACAAGTGGCAGAGATGACAAAAGTGAAGGTGATGGTTTGGGAGGAGACAGAGAAGATGTGCATACGCGTTCGAAAAAAATGGTTAGATGTTGATCGCAGTCAGATGTTTTAAATTAATAAAATATTGCACATATATATATATATAAATATATATTTTACTGGCTCTGGAATCTCCAAATTACTTGACACCTGGTGTCACTGATGCTTTTAATATAAAACTCGAACGAGCTCACATCTGATTCAATTTCATTTTATTACATTTATTTGTTTCAATAGTTATTTTATCTGCAAGACATCCTTGTAAATGAGGCCCTGGCCCTGAACAATTCCCGTGTTTAAATAAAGACATGATTATTCATAGAGGTAACACTGCTGAGGACCCTCACTCTCTTTACATTGCTCTGCTACAATTATGTGTGTTATTAATTAAAAAAAAAGTGTGAGACAATGTACCTAAAATAAATCTGAGAGTGTTTCATTTCAAGATCAGAATATAATTCATTTTATCCAATTTAATCTTTTAAGTGTTGTAGTTTCCAAGGTCTAAGCTCCAATAACAGACTCCATTGTTAGTTTCCTGATAATAAAAACCCAGGGTCTCAAAATGTAAATAATGTTTTTTGGCAGATTATTTTATTGATTTAGTTTCTTTACCTGAACTGTAATAAATGAATTGCTGAAACTGATAACTGACATAAAATTCAGATGAGTGGGTTTGCTGTGGCGGGTCATCCTCAGCAGCAGGAGTGCAGTCCCCTTCTACTTTAAGCACTTTTGACCTGCCTGACCAACACCTCCCAGAGGGGACCTCCTCCAGGCCTGGCTCCAGGATGGGGCTCCTTAAAGGCCTCACCATCCGGTTCCTCACAGGGTTCTTATTGAACAGCACTTTGCTTGGACCCTACCAGTCCTTGGTGGAGGGTGCTGAGTGGCCCGGGTCACTGGGCCACTCAGCACCCTCCTCCATAATTAGGTGCTCCAGGAGTGTATGACAACGTGTTGTTAGACCACCAGCTAATTAGAGTTGAAGTCATTTTGGAAAGTATTTATTAAAAAAACAAAACAAAAAACAAACCATCAAGCAAATTCTGAGACTGTTAAAATAGATTCTTGGGAATCTCTCATCTGTTTCCTGCTCAAGATAAAGTAAAACCTGCTCTCGACTCCCTCTTTCACACACAATGAACAAATGGTCCCAATTTAAACTTACGCTCATTCGATCTGACATGTATACAAAATACCAGCCATAAAGTATTTTTCTGGCTTGTATTGTTTTTCCACATGGACAAACTCAATTAATGCCTCCTCGGTGTGGGAGATGGAGGAGAGGAAGAGCAGAGAAAACAGAGGATGTCAAAAGTGTAAACTTCAGGTTGGTGGGAAGTGACGTCGGGGCACAAATGAATGAACAAGTGATTGAAAGCACCTTGCGATCTATCTTTTTTGTCTCCCTCGTTCTTTAATTTTCCTCTGCCTCCCCCCACCAAAAAATCGCACCATCAAAAGACTGTGAAAGCGGCTATCTCTCTCTGCACCCACCCCCACCCTCCCCAGCACCCCCCTCTTCCCTGTGCTACACCTCTAACAAAAGGGGAGTGAAGGAAAGAAAAGAGAAGGACAGGTTTTTTTTAAAAGGGAGAGAATGTCAACTGTCAGTCTGGCTCTGTTTCTGCTATCAAACTTCTATCGTTGGAGAAAAAAGAAAGAGAAAGGGAACGCCGTGCGTGCAGCTGAAAAGAACAGCTGAAAGAAGGAGAAAGAAAGGATGGAGCGAGCCAATGTTGCCGGTCATCTTTGCGGAACCTTGATGCTCTCAGCCCCTCTCCAGCCCGAGCAACAGCCGGTTTCACCAGAGCCTGAGCGTCAACGCAGACATCACAAGCTCCCGAAGCGAGCGAGGGAGGCAGAGGGCAGCGGAGGGCAGAGGGGCATCGAGCTGCAGAGGCCTGCAGAAGAGAGGAGGCGAGGAGGAGGAGGAGGGAGGAGGAGGAGAGCGCTGCCATATTGGAAGAGAGGCTGTTCAGATAAATCAGCATGTTTACGTCCTGGAGGAACAAAGTGTTCCGCTGGCAGAAGAGCACTCAAATGTCTGTCTCCCCTTAGAGTTTTTTTTTTCTTTTTACTGGACACTGAGAGGTTTGGGGTTTGTTTCTTTTTCCTTTTTTTTGCAGCTTGTGTCATTCAAAACAAAGTCATACGAAGTGACACAAAGGTAAAGAATGATGACTCTTTCTTTGAGTCATTACTTCTCAGAAGATCCCAGTAAAAAAATGTGTATTTGACACACAACACATATTTTTCTGTGAATGTTTAGATATTGCCTGTTATATGTGGCTTATTTACAGTACTTATGTAGAGAGGACTGGATAAGCATTGGCCAGAACGCAGAAATTCCAGAGGCTGTAACGCTTTCTGCTGGGGTCGCCCGTCTTTCTGCCTCATATAAAAGCACACATTGAAAGAACGTTGGCTTTAGCTAATCTGGCGAATGTGAAAGGCTGTTTGAAATGGTTAAGAACATGAAATAGTGAAGAGAAGAGATGCAAAGAATTAAAAACACTGAAGCTGTGCGATAGTTCAACTTCAGCGCGTCTCTTCTCAACTCTTAACACGTGTGACACGGTCAGATGAAACCGCCAAGAGAATGAAGCCGATTTCGCTATCTCATCACTTCCTCTTCTTCCCAGCCGTTCTTCTTACATATGGTTCGTCTACCGGTGTCCAAACTGCCCAGAGCGGCGCGGGATGGAGTGAAGGGGCTTTAAGTTCTCCCGCTACGGCAGCGAGGAGAGAATGATAGCTATTCTGCTTTTATTATCTCCAATGTATCAACTTAATCACAGCTCCATTCTGCCCCAGTCCTCCCCTGGGCTCAGTGGGAGACACGGAGGGGAAATTGGAAAAGTATCGCTGGGCAGGAGGTGGAGACGAGATGGACGGAATAAGGGGGAAGGGTGGCGCGCGAAGTGTAACTATGACAAAGCGAGGCAGAGGAGAAGAGAGAGAGGAGGGGGAGAGATAAACCTGTTAATTTTTCATCACCAGCCAATCGTAATCAGTTTTTGGTGCCCGTAGAGTTGGCCATTCCCAGTGTGTGTGAGTGTGTGTGTGTCTATGTGAAGAAAAGATAGATTAAGCTTCATTACCAAGACTTAAGGAACCCCCGACACCCTCGCCTCGGCCCCTCACTCTCCCCTGCATTCCCAACTGCCCAAAGTTATAACAGTCACTATCAAGCCGACACATGCGCTCTGATAGGGCCCAATGGGTCTTTGGGCGAAGGAAGCAAAAAACCTCTTTATTTGCCACGTTTGGCTGCAGATAGAAGCAGCGAACATGGAGAAAAGTGAAAGGGCAATTAAAAAGAACCCTGAATAAATTCTTTCACGTTCTCACACGCGTGATTTTTTCCACATCCGTCAGCACGAAGCTGAGCAGCGTGTCCCCTCGTCTACGGTTAAAGGTTGTTTCGGGTGTGAATATGGCCCAACGTGTGAGTACATGCCGGAGATGAAAGATGACATTAAATATCTGGCAGTGTTTAAAACAACAGCGCTCTGCAACAACGAGTCCCGTCCACACACACACACACACACTCAGAGAACAGGATAATAATGACCATAATCACCCATCCTCGACACACGTACACACGCACAAAAACAGTTTGGCAGCACATGGCCATGTAAGGGGAAAACCGCTGTGTGTGTTTACACTAAAACACGGCTTGTCTGAGTGGCTTCAGAATCCAGGCTGAGCGGGCAATCTCCTTAACAAGGCTTTAAAAAACAGGCAGACGCAACCTTTCCTTTTATTTCCTCCACACGCTCCAATCGCACGAGCAGCAAACGTGTTTCCCGTGCAGACCCTGACCTCTGGTTGTGAGCTTCGAGCTGTAAAGCGTGACTTTTCTGAGGAGAAGATGGAGTGTTTGTTGGGTTGCTAAGTTATGGCCGATGCTGCCCTTTGCTTTTTTATCTCGCCTGGTGTCTTTACTATAAGCACTTGACCGCTCCATCTGCTGGGGAGTGCATTTCTTTTTTTGAGCTTGTGTGTGTGTGTGTGTGTGTGTGTTGGATTCATGCAAGGGTCAGAAAGGCAGCATTTGTTCTGTGAGGGCCTATAAACATCCCCGATCCCTTTTAAGGGATTGTTTAGATTGTCGGAATGGGAAAATAAACGTTCTAAAGGAGGCCGGCGCTCTTTACTGACAGAGAGATCTCTGCTACCAGCACTAAGTGTGTGTGTGTGT
>CAAE01014528.1:390259-424719 GCA_000180735.1 Tetraodon nigroviridis | reverse complement strand
TTCTAAGATCAGGCTTCTCTCCTTTCACCCTAATCCTTGAGACTCCGGTTACAAACATGGTCTAGGTTACAAGCCACCGGCTATGTGAATGAGCCTGTTAGCTTAGGATTCATGTTGCAACCCCAAGCACACACACACACACGCACATGCACACACGCATGGACACCACCATGTGGATAAGACGGCGCGATGAAGCGACAATGTGCATCTCTACTTTGTTGGTTACTGGTGGACATCATGAAAGAAATCTGGTGATTGGTCGGATAAATCTGCTTCCCTTCTTTTCTTTTTTACACCCTGAATTCATCCCATTCGGTGTCAAAAAAAGGCCCTTGAGACCACATTACTGTCCCATCCTAGGTAACACACACACACACATGCACGCACAAGCATGCACGCTCCTCTCTAAAGGGCCCTCAGAGCTCCAGACCATTAGAGCAGTAAAAGCGGGCCACATTGTGAGCTTCCAGGGGAGGAGTTTTCAGACAGAAAAATCTCAATGGAGCATCTCCCGTCCTCTGAATGGCCGCATGGGTGTGAGCCAAACAGTTGATGAATATTAACTATGATGTAATGGTCAATGGCCCCCTGACTCCACCTCCCCAGGGGACCGCAGGGTTCACTCTGATGTTCAGGTGTGTGTGTTGAAGTCAGCCGATGGCCTGTAATGTACAGATAAACCAGGCTGGAGAGACTCAAAACATCTCCTGTAAATTTCTTTCCACCACATATCTCCACCAGGCTTCTTTTGGGGGTTTATTATCTTTCATTTTGCCGTCGGCGGGTTTTTTATTTATCGTTCCACCTTTGTGTCTTTCCACATACATCCATAATGTAATTTAATACAACTCCACCTCACGTTCACTCTCCCACATATGCAACCATTCTGTTCCCACTCTTATTGCAGATACAGCCCTTGTTCAGACTGGAATATGTGGCTGTCCTTGGTTGCTTTATGCAGCAGATTCTATAATTCATCCTTTGACAACCTCTCCTTTCTTCCTGCGTTTTTGCCCCCTTGTCTGTGTGTTTGCATTCAGACTTGAATGTGGCCACCATGTGTGTGTCCCTGACCACCTCCTGGAGTGGTTTGTCACATGAAATCTCAATGCGTCCTCCTGCTTTGGGTGAGTTTTACACCTGTACTTTCATGTGCTTAAGTACTATCTGAGAACACTCTGACAGAAAAAAAACCCCACATTTTAATGCTAAGTGTAGAGAGAGTCCCGCAGTTCACTGGCGATCACACACACATCCTTGTCTTCTGCACACTCACACCCAGGACAGCCAGAAGGTCCCAGACCTCCTGCAGCAACCAGGAAAAACTGGTTCTGAACTTGAGTCGTACAGTTTGACTGAGAGATCTTAAAAAGAAAGCATGGTAAATCTGTGGCGCTGAAGAGGCGCACGGATGAGATTACCGTCGATGCTGCCTTTGTGGCTCACAGCAGCACTTCCTTCATTATCCTAAACTTGGGCGCTTTACAAATCCCCTCAGATGGCAACGTGTTGCAGGCCTCAATCATCATTATACGGTACAGCAGGAGCGTTCCATTACACCGTCACCAGGCGTAATCCTCCGACCAGGGTGGCCCTCACGGAGCATCAAACGCCAGCGACTTGGAAACCAAGGGGGCGACGTAATGGTGCGTGCTTGTAAATAATCGCTCTGTCAGCGCAGTAAATAGGAGTTTATTTAACAAGCATCACATCAGAGAAGCGTCTCAACCCTCTTCTTCTTCTTCTTCCTTCTCTTCATCCCTCTCTCCTCCGCGCTCGCCTCAGACGCTGCAGCTACAGCCGAGCATTAATAATAATAACAATGATAAACAGAGGAGAGGGAACCTCGCTAGTGTGTGTATAAGAGGCCCTCACGCTCAGCCAGCTTACAGCGTTTAGCCCCCATTAAAGACGGGATGCGGAGGAGGTGGTGGTGGTGGGGGGGGGGCAGCGGGAAAATAAGAAGCTGTTATTTTGCATGATATTAACCACATGAAAGCGTGCGGCTGCCGGGGACAGTTAAAGTCACTGAAGAAGACAGTGGGAGGGTGGCAGAGAGGGAGGAATAATGTAAATAGCGGCTGGCTGAGTTATCAGCCACAGCACTGTCAGGCTTGCATGTGTGTGTGTGTGTGTGTATGTGTGTGTGTGTTATCATACGTAACGCTGTCAGGCGGCCCATTGTTTGGGAAGCGATAAAAGGCAATTTCCCTGAGTCCCTTGTAGAACCACACGCTCGGCTTAATTTGAGGGCCATTTTCTGTGACAGTGTTGACAGTTTAAACATCTTTCTCCCTCTTTCTCCCCCTTTTCCTTGTGTGTGTGTGTGTCTTCTGTTTCCCTGCTTCTGCTGCTCAACCCTTGTGTGTGTGTGTGTCTGTATGCATTCACTTTCTTGTAAAGAAGCTTGCATTCAATCCATGTTTATTAGTATCGCAGCCCTGTTTGGCATGTTCTCTTTGAGGGAGCAACAATACCTGATGGTGTAATACCTGTCATACACACACGCACACACACTTCTGATGGGGAATGTTTTCCGCTCTGCCCTGTCTTAATCTCGCCCTGACACAGAGCATTGTGCGCTGTGCTGCGCTGCCATCAGAGGAGAGCATGTCCTCTCATCATCCTGAGAGAGGGCCTATTAGAGGAGCAGAGGATGATGGGAGGCAGCGAGGAGAGACGAGAGGAGATCGCAGGTTCAGGGCAGGATAATTGACACGGAGGCTCCCATCGCCTGCGGAGGAGGGTTGGGGTTTTTTTTTTTTTCCCCCTCCACGGCACCTTTAGTGAGATAGCAAACAAACTATTGTGCACAAACACACAGATGCACATCTACATGAATGTGTGTGTGCTGTAATAGGATTTACGAAACATTTGGATTCATTTCAACAACTTCAAACCTTACTCATGTGTGAAGTTGTTTAAATCATTAAATAAATTCTCTCTGGTGGACAAAGCAGCAGAAAGCGCCGGGATGCTGCCTCGGGGCAAAATGGCGGCGGTGGCGGCGGCGGCGGCGTTGCTCAGATGGAACCAGTCAGAAGCTGCTGCACCTCTTCATTTAAGCTGAACTTGCCTCACCGAGGCTCTGACAAAGATAAAGACTATCTGCTTACCATAATCTTTAACCTATAAAAGGAGAGGAAGGAGTCCTGTCCATTCTATTCCTTAACTCTTTTATCAGTTTTCGAAGATGGGCTTTCCTGCCTCCTTTATTCCTTCAAGGCTGTTTTATTGTATCGCCCCAGAGGAAGTATTCTGATTATATTTTATTGTCTGTGGAGAATTTGCACATTGGTGATCTGGAGAACAATGAGCATGGCTTGATAAAAAAAGTGCTGTTTGAATTTGATGCCTTCGTGCATTCTCCCGCGTGATAAGACTCTCAGTTTAAAAAAAAAAAAAAAAAGTGGATTACCAAACTGGGGATTCTTTTCAGTTGTCGCGAGGGTGCAGATGGGCAACCAAAGCCCAAATACAGGCGTCTCCAACAAAGGAGTGTGGTTCGGTGGGCCCGCGTGGCGCTCTCCTCCTCTCTGACAATTGGGCTCATGTAGGAAACGAGCGGATTGTTATTTCAAACCTAATAATGTTACATGACTCCATCAGGACAACGCTGCTCTATCAAACTCCCAGAATCTCCAGAGATAATTTAATCACCAAATGCCAAACTGCCATGGCACGTTTAGGTGTAATTTTCATCCGTGCAAAGGTAATTTGTTTCAGTATTATGAATTAATTAAAGCCTAACAAAGATGGAGAAGGCTGTGGAATATCTAATCAACAGACCCTTGAAGGCTGATTGATTCTGTCTCCGCAGCACTCCGGCTCACCGTGCTTTGTCCTCCTCCTTATATTTACTGTTGTTTTTCTTTCTTTTCCTCCTGCAAATTGAGTTTGATCATTTTAGACAAAAACACACTTTGTGCTCGTGTGGTGAGACGGCTGCTGCGGCCCACACTCTCCCGTGTCTTCCCCACCTCCTGCGGGTTTTTTTTCTTTAATTTAAAGTATCTTCTTGTTGCGACAAACACAACAATCCTCCACAATCCAACAGCCTGGAAGGTCAAAGGTCGAAATTCCGCCTTCTCTGCTGTGAGATCTGCGTCACTACTTGCCGAAACTGCCTGTTCTGCAGAACAACGCCCCTGCATGTTGCTACAGTTTATTATTTTAATCTTCCCGGCAGCTTTTCTAGTCAAATGGTTTACGGTGTCTGTTGACATTTAAACAGACGTTGATGCATTCCTTTTTCCAACATAAGCATCAGGGTGGAGCCAGGTGTCCCTCAATCATTCACGCAGCTGCTCGTCTCAGGGGCCCGCGACTTTGTTTTCACACATTAAAAAAGCCTCGGGGTACCCGAAAGCATCCTTTTCACCCCTAAACATTCACTTCCAGGCTTGCAGCGCAGAAAACCACACGGCATCATAAATCAAGGTTCGAACATGCCAAAGTCATATACTGTACAGACGAGTCCTTCTCACGCATATAGTGCACATTTCAGCTGTTATCTGCGCTTCAGATCTGCAGGTTTGTCCACTGCGTGCCGTTCCTCCGCACTACAAACACACACGTTGACACAGAATGCTCACACCCAGGCACATAACAGTAAATACAACAAATGCCTTTTCATCCTGCAATAACAGCATACCTCACACCCAGCTCTGCAGCATGGGTAAATATTTGCCCTGTGAGATTGAGATACGAGGGGCACGTTACGTGGCCGACACAAAGGGAGGAACAAACCACGCAACGCTGCTTTTGTTACTTTAGCAAACATTATAAAAGATTGTTTTGTACAAGAAATGCAGAAAAGAGGGAGCGTCCCAGCTCTCAGCCAGCGGGGGTCTCAAATGCAGCCTTTAGCGGTTAGCAGCAATAGCTGGAGCTGTGTTCATGCAGAATTCCGATGAAGCAACTTTGCGAAACAATAATTGTTTAGTGAGGCACTAGGGTGTGTTTGGCTAGGTTTGTGTGTTTACTGAGGCGTCATGGGAAATGCAACCGAGAATTTCACCAAACACGCTACTCTGACTGACCCTGAGTCGGTCGGTTCAGCTGGCACCTGAACCTCCGTTGGTAGAAGCCCGGGTCCAACCGAAGCAGGGCTACTTGTGTTCTCCACCACGGCTCTTTCACATCCTGTCCTCTGCCTCCAGTCCCTCCATCACGCTGAGCGACAGAGGGCTTTTTTACATGCATGCACACGGACATGTGAAATAAAAACACACACACACACAAATGCAGAGCACCTTATTACTCTCTTAACAATCTGCGGGGTGTTAATTGAAACCCCCCCGAGTCCCAGCTCTACCTGCATTCCTTCCCTCATTATCAGTGAAGGTGCCTTTGGGGGAAGCAGGGTGGTGGCGGTGGTGGTGGTGGAGGGAGGAGAGCCCCCCGAGCCTCCTCTGCTGACCCTGACTGAAATCAACATTGCTGCCATTTGTTGCCGATGGGCGGAGAGCTCTGGTGCACAGGTGTGGTTTTCCAGAGGCCTGCGGCCCAGTTTCCAAAACTCCTGTTGCAGGGACAATATTTACCTGCTGAAATGACATAAAGATGCTGCTCTACAGCTTGACTTTACCGTGTAACATCCTCTCCACTGACCCGTGATTCCAGCCAGCCCAAATCCAGACCTATTGCTCCTCAGTTTCCACCCAAAAAATAACCTTTTTTCCTCTTATTTCTGCTAAAACAACCCTGAGACGCTGTTTTTTTATAGAGTCGTCGTTGGTCCTGCCGGACTCTAAAATGATTTCATTGTTCAATTTATACATTGTGCTCTATGAAAGTGTGAGCGAGCGAATTGTGTTCTGTGTGTAGGTGCTTGTGTGTGCACCGGGAGAGACGGGGATCCGATTAGTACTACTCTGAAAGTAATTACCTTAATTAAAGCAGTAATGTGTGAAGACAGACGGGGCGAAGGGAGGCGGGAGGGGGGAGGGGGGCGGGAGAGAGCGTGCCATCTTTTATGGGGCAGCGTGGGGAGTGTGTGATTTAAGGGACAGGCTCTGCAGGGCTGGGAGGGAAGGAGGGACGGGGAGAGACAGGTGGGGTTCAAAGAAACATGGGGTGAGTCAGGATGAAAGTGAGGTTCTGCTATTGGAGGAGAGACGAAGGTGAGACCGTCTGTGAGAAAGATAAATGGTGTCACAATAAAACAAAACCCTGTCTTACAGACAATAAGCCTGATTAATTTTTCTTCATATATCATTTCTTTTTGTCGGCAAGAAGGTTTTTGAACCATTTTTGCTCCTGCGAGGAGAGGAGAAGAAAGGAAGGAAGAATAGGAGAGGAGGAGGGGAGAGGGAGGACCTCTCCGGGTTGAGTTCTCTGTCCTCCACATGTTTGGACTTTGTTTTTGGACTTTTTAAAAGCTACTAAATGTTTGATTTAACATTAAAATCCCTAAACCTGCCTAGTATTGATGAGGAGGCTGACCACACACACACACACACACACACACACACACACACACATAGAATCAGATACACAATTTGTTTCACAGACAAATTGGACGTTAATGTGAGAACTGAAGCCCTGCAGCGTTTTCATTCACCGTCTGAGGAGCCTAAACGTGCACAGGCTTCATGTCACCACTTGTCATGAATATCTGCCTAATGTGGGTACACATGCTAACCTCATCATACTGTTTTTCTTTTCTTTGTTTCCTCCCAACAGTCGTTTACTCCTGGTTATCTCGCCTCCTCTCACATTATTTTTGATAGAAATATTTTCTCATATTTTGTAGAACGGGACCCATAATTGTTGTGCATGTTTTCCTCGGTTCTCCTCCTCAAGGCCTTCGTCCGTGCTCCGCTCTGGCCTTGCGTCTACGTGCACAGTTTATTAGCAATGTTTGCTACTGGACTTGTGCTCGTGCTCAAAAAGTGTATACCGTCAAAAAAACCCAACAACAACAGCAAAAACCACTGGCGTATTAGCGTTAGCTGGAGGCCTCGTCACAGCGTCACCATTCAAATCTCTGGCAAAACATCATTTCTGCGATAGAGCAGTAATGAAAATAATAACACGCCTGACAACAGTTTTCATAAAGGTAATGATGAGTGCCATATTTCTCAGGCAGATACATGTTGGTTAAAAGAAAACAGCGCAGCAGTGTCTCCCACACCCACAAATTATCTGCTGCCTTCACATTTCACTGATAGCAAAGATGAGAGCTGAGGAAAATGGACACACAATTATGCTCACTTGTCGTATATTAATACTGCTTCTTGACGTGTTCCATGGACCCTGAGCTGTCATCTCTTTGTCTGCTTTAATTGAAAATTAATGGTTAGTTGGTTACCAAGGCAACACCGCGGCGGTGGGTAGCCACATTCAGACTGACACCGGTGGCATTGTTTGTCCTGTCTGACCTTGGAAGTCAGAAAGAAAAGAGAGAGAAGAAGAAAAAGCGCAGAAGGACAAAAAAGGCATTAAAAAAAAAAAGAACAGAGAGGTAAGGGTTGAATGTTGTGCATTGAAGCGGAGGAAATAAAATAAAGTTATTATGGCTGTGTTTTGGCCAGGTAAAGAAAAAGAAAACGCCGGCAGGGGTGACGGAGAGGGAGAGAGCGAAAAGATGATGTCAAGATGCCAAATGGGGAGATTTATATATGAGTAAGAAAGCAGAAGAAGCGCCAGGATTACCTTTGTGCTGATGGAGTCAAAGGTCACCTTGTGGCCCCATAATCACCTGGACACTGGGTGTGAGCGTCTGTGTGTGTGTGTGTGTTTGCGTGACATACTGCTCCTTATATTTACAAACCCATCAGTGTAGACATAAAGGAGCGAATGGACGGTGACTTCAGGGCCACCTGTCTGGAGATTGAGGGAGAAGCTGATGACGCGGCGCAGCCTCGGCCGCTAAGGAGGCTGCTGAGGCAGAATGAGCCACCAGAGGTGACATCCATTTCAGCAGTGTCACAAGATGCCGATTTACATCATCACGCCTTGTTTTTGTAGCGGTACAATGAGGATTTGTGGAAGTTACCAAAATGTGGAACGAGCTGCAGCCTATTTACTATTTAAACTGCTTTTCATTTGCAATCTGCTTCTTGTTTGAGTGAAACTATTGCCGGTTTTATTTCAGGTTGATTTAAACAGAGGTGTGTGTGTGTGTGTACACATGTATTCCGCATTAAAATGCAGAATATCCAAAGTGCTGTGAGGCTTCAGCAGCAGACGTTCCCTGGGGTGCGTAACTGTAACTTGAACTGAGAGAACTCTTTTAAAAGTGTTGCCACCAGCCTGACTGCACAAGATAATGATGATGATACAATTCTTTCAAAGCCTTTAGCTGCTGATAAATCTCTATGTGGAATGCACAAAAACAGCTTTTTGAATGGACACAAAGGTGTTCACATTCGTGCGTCGGCCATCGTTTCGGCCAAGATTGAAAATCTTTCTAAAGGCTGAAAGGTCACGACACAGAGAATTTTCTTATTCAGACACTCTACTCAGGCTAAATTGCTTTATTTTGTATTTTTTTTGTTGCAAAAGTGACAATGGAAGGCAAAATTCTGCTGAATGTCTTCCCTCCACGTTCACACTTCTTTTTTCATCAAAGTCGCCGTCTTCCAGCGACTGTTTGCATCCACACTAGTTGAACATTGTTCTGCTGCTTTAAATCTTCACTTTTTCTTCTCAGAAATGAGCTGTTCTGAGCCAAACTCACCTTGCATATATACAAATGCACAGGAAGTGGTGCACGACGAACCGCCAGGAGGGTGTTTTCGCGTGTGACCAGAGGGACGCAGCTTTTCTCTGGCTTCTCTGTGAGCAGTCAGTCAGAATTTCCAGCTGAAAACATTTTCCTTTTTTAAAGGTATAAACGCTATATTTAAAAAAAAAAACATGTGCTGGATGGAATTTTTCATCTGGGACAAAGTTGTTGCCGCACAGATGAATTTATGAGAGCGAGAGGTGAGCTTGGGGGGTGCGGGTGCTGGCGGTTGGGTGCTGATGAGATACTGTGGGAAGGAGGGCTGAGGTAAGGGACGAGGAGGAGACAAGGAAGGAGATAATGGAAGGATGGATCACTTTCCCATATGGGGCAGAATCCATCATCTTGGGGAGCCAGATGTGCGTCACTCACATCAAAGTTTCCAAATTAAAGGGCCACCTCACCCCTTTGCTTCCCTCTCTGATCCTCTCTCCATCTACTTCTCTTTTAACATTAAGTGTGTGTACGCCTATACACATACATACACACATACATGCATAAGAACTTTCTCCTCCTTTTTTCCTGCTGAGATGGCTCATTTAGCATGTTTTTGCCACGGCGCTCTAGCCTTAGGATGCAAAACGCTTCCTGCGCTGCCAGGCGAGGCATGGTGGGTTATCTTATCAGATGTGAAAAGGGGTGGTGAATGTTATTTGCATGCTGCGTTGATGTTCAAACAGCAGTCTGAGCGCTTCCTCGGCAGCGGAGGGCTGTGCGTGCATGGCTGACGAGCAAACAAGTGTATCAGATCGTATCGGCGTTGGCCCACTTTGCTGTCCTGGGTGAGCCGCTCAATTCTGCGCCGTGAAAACTTCCTCACTTCACATCCATGTGCAGACGTGTTTCCCTGCATGTGCAGCTCCTCCCGCCGCCTGTTGGGCTTTATGGCAGTGATGAGTTAAGTACCTTATATCACAGTCATAAAATGAAGGTCTATAAGATGCTTAATGCAATATAAAGTTGCGGAGGTAAAGCTGCAAATCACCCCCCCCCCCCCCCACCCCCACCCCCGTTCTTTAACCTGACACGCAGGAGGACGGACGCAGGTTCGAACCCGTCTGAGCAGCTGCCAGACGTCCTGTCGGGCTTTTACCTGGGACGGTTGAACAGGAAGAGGCGGTTATAGGCAGAAGGTGGCGGATTGCAGATGAGTAAATGTCACTGCGGCGGCGGAGGAAGTGGACACGTCGGAGCTTCCCTCCCCGTCTGTGTCACGGCCCCCAAATTACTAAAAGCGAGGGAGATTGAAGTCCAATTTCTTGGGCTAAGATAAGTGAAATAAGGGAAACCCCCCCAACCTCAGAACCGTTCTTTCACTCCCACACAGACACAACTTTTCTCTTCAGCCGTGCTGCCAGATGAAGTTTGATACCTGCGATTCCACAGTTAATCCCAGCTGGGATTTAAATGGGAGGGAAATGATTGTCTTTCTCTTTCGTTTCCTTTTTCCTGCTTCCATTTCCAGCCTCCCTCTCCCAATCTCGCTCCCTCTCCTTTCTCTGGCACCGGGCACAGAGAAAGCCTGACCTCTGCGTTTTCCTCCGTCCTTAAGATTGGTTTTAAATACTCAGCAGATTAAAGCACAGGCATGAAAGCTCACATTAGCCATATATTTTAAACCCTCCCCAGCCGATAATCCATGTATTTGTCAGAATCAAACACAGGGGAATAGAAAAGGGACCAATGACATGATGAGTAGCCTGAGCCAGACGTATTGTGAGGGGGAATTAGAAAGAGAGAGATACATTTAGCAGAATGTGGCCAAAGAAAAAAGTCCTTCAGGATGATTATTGAAATTCACTCAAGTCTCACTCACGTGAGCATTTGGTGGGACACAAAGCAACGACCTTTGCTGCCCTTCTCTCCATTTTCCTCTTTTGTCTGCGCTCGTACAAAGTGACCCGCGGTGCAGAAAGCCTGGCGGAATCTAACGTGGAGGATGCGACACATTCCTGGAATTCACAAACACAAACGCTACATCCTGTTTAGGTGTCTTTAAGGCCAATTCTCCAAACTTTTGATGAATATAAGCAACACACACAGCTTCAAGGCGAAGCTTTTAAGATTGGAAAATATGGGGTGTGCACTTGTATGCGCACGTAACTGTACATGTGCATACATGTCAATGCACACGTACAATAATGAGCTGGAGTGAGTGAAGGTACGTTCGTTGAATAGATCTTTTGATAACAGAAGAACAAAAGGAGAGAAACAGTCTTGAAAGAGTTTGGGGTGAAAGATCCTTCAGACTGATAAATAGAAATAAATGCCTATTAATCTACAGATTTTCAATGTCACAGTCTTTACAAAGCTGTGCTTAAACACCCCAGTGGTGCCGCACATTGTGTCAAAGGACAAAAAAAGAGAGGAAGGCATGTGCCACCTCCTTACGTGCCTGATTGTCATTATGTGTTTCCGACGTTGACGTTCTTTTGGCTCAGCCGTTCCCAACCTCACGATGCCCTCCTCACCTGCTGTTTGAGCTGGGAGCAGCTTCCAGCGGAGAGCTGCTGGTCCCCGAGATGTTTCCACCCCTCTCTTATCTCTCTGTCGTACCTTCAGCCCTGCAGCAGACAATGCAGAGGTAGAAATACAGATTTTCAGTGTGTGTGTGTGTGTGTGTGTGTGTGTGTGTGTGTGTGTGTGTGTGTGTGTGTGTGTGTGTGAGTGTGTGTGTGAGCGCGATGCTTTTGGAGACAACGCCCCCTGCTGTCCGGAGTCCTGTGGGAAAGACGGCCGGAAGATGTGAGCGCACCGGTGAGTGATAATGTCAGGCTGAGAGATACAGCGTGTCATGGAGAGAGGGGGAGACAGCATGTCATTTGTTTGCTTTGATACAAGATTACACTAAGGGGGAGACTGGAAATCTTGTGTGTGTGTGTGTCCCCCCGTGTGTGTCCCCGTGTGTGTGTCCCCCCGTGTGTGTGTCCTGCATAGTAACACTTGAGGCATATTTCCTAAATATCATTCGTTCATTTACACATAAACAGACGTTAGTGTCTCTGTGCGCCTTTGAATAGCCTTTGTCAGCACTGCACACACACACATGCACACACACGCACACACACACATGCTAAATTTTACCTTTAAGACTGCAAAACTAGCAAAAATGAATATCAAATTTGATTTCCTCAGCAGCAGGAGAGACTTGTCGTTGTTAATCTGCAATATTTGCAAATATTTTCAATGCTGGTATTTGTAGATTATAAATCTTGTGGATTATGATACTTATGGATTTTTCTATGTATTTTTTTCCACTGTTTACTTCCACATATGTGTCTGACGACATGATATAGTTCATCTAAAGCCAAATCTAAACACTTCTTATCTTAACCCTGCATTATAGCGAGTTTTACCTTTAAACTTCTACTAATGATCCCTTTGTAGAAGATAACGTTAGATAAAAACGTCTGAAGAAAGTTTAATATTAAGAAAATGTCTGCCCAGAGATAGATCACCGTCCTTCCTTATGAGAAATGATTATTATCGTTGTGCTGGCACTGGCGTGTTAATAAAAAAATACAGCACTTCCAGGAGATTTTCCTGATGATTTAGCATCACCTGGCTGCTTCTTCAGGGCCGGACTTTATCATGTGACTCAGTAAACTGGCAGCACAGCAACAAGATCCATCAATTCGGTTATAACATCGCTGCTCAACATCTACTTGATGCTGCAGGAAAAAAGTTTTTAAAACTGGATGGAGAACAAGCAGAGCTAATGGATTTGGTATAAAGACTTACAGAGTCGCCAATGCAAACTGATGCTGTTAAAACTGTTGTGTTTATTTTTTTTCCTGCAGTAGTGTACACTCTGTTCCTATCTATATATGCAAATTAGTGTGTGATTGGCTTGTGTTTCCCCAAACATTCAGATTGGATGATCGTCCAGGAGGGGCCAAATTTGAAGCACCAAGATGGCGGCGCCCGGAAGGATTGTCACCCACCTTATCGTTCCATCACCTTTTGCTTGAGTGTTCTGTGGATTTTATTTATGGTTTATGAGCTGTCGGAGCGAACTGCCACTTTCATGAACTCCTTTTTTTGAGGTAAGTGTTTGTCTTTGGTTTCCCCTCTGATCTAATTTCAGTTCCACAGTTAGACTCTTCCTGTTTGTTGCTGAGCTCACTTTAAGGTGTTTTCCCACTCTTATATTTTTTTCCCTTTGTAAATAAATACTTTTGTTCATCATTGCTAAGCTGTTTTTATGGCTACTTGGGGCCTTTCTGTTGGCCCAGAACCCTTAAACTGGGTCTAACAATACACTTGTTGGTAACACTTGGATTAGGGAAGACAAATTCACAATTAACTACCTGCTGACTTGCAGGAGTACAGTGGTCCCTCGTTTATTGCGTTTGAAAACCCACAACACGACTGCTGCAACACTACTGTATAGGCCTACTGTAATAGAAGCAGTAGTAGTAGTAGTAGAAGAGTAGAGTACTACTAATAGAATTTAGCATTAAATCATAGCCATAGAATTTAGTTATGCAGTACTTTATCCAATAATTCCACAAAACGGCGACAGTGCAGAAGGTGAACTGTGATATGGTGAAGGACCAATGTCTTAGCAGCAAATCGATTCATAATAAAGACTAATAGTTAAAATGTGTTCTGCAAACTAAAGTGTTACCAATTTGTTTTTATGTCCAACGGAAACTCCGGAAGTGGCCATTTTCAGCGTTATATTGAAGAATGGTAACTTTCATTTTCATCCTGACAACCTGCAGGATTAATGTTGTAAGAGTGAAAATGAAAGTTACCATTCTGATAATTCACTTTGCACAATTATCTTTGTCTCAGTCAGTTTGGGGGGATTCGTGTCACCCTCAAACCTCTGTGGCTGAGTTACTCCACCCTGCAGTGTAATACCCGAGTTCAACACCCAAAGACTGACTTAATTAACGTATTCATACATCTCGATGAGGAGAAGGTGTAGAATTACATCTAAACCATTTCAGGCCACATGGGGATTTTTCTCATATAATCAAAAAAAAAAAAAAAAACTCGAAATATGTGATTGAATTTTTTAAGAGGGATTTTCAGATGAAGTGGGTACTTGAGACACACTGGGCCTGCGGTCGTCTCCGGCTCTCCCTACATGTGGGAGCAGTGCAAGTGTGTTAACACAGCTTGTTAACACTTCCACCACCGCTTTGCTCGGGACTCCTTAATTATCCCTTTCCCGACGAAGGGCTGAGATGAGGAGAAAGTCATGATTTTCAGAGCTCGTCTTTGCCGTTCTTTTTCAAAGACTGATGCAGGCGCTGCAGTATGTGCATCCTTGTATTCCATCTTTGTGCGGATGTAGTACCCGGCCCCTTGCTCTTAGCCTAACGAAACCCCGGATCCTAACCTGAACCCAATTCTAACCCCAACCTTTAAACCCGGTCTTAACTCTCAAACAGTCTTGAAGTTGTGAGGACCAGGCCCTCCCTACACGTGCAGAATGAGTATTTTTGTAGCAACTTCATGTAGCCTTTATAGTTAGAGGGCAAAGGTCAGAACTCTGACCTGAGTCCTCGCTCCGCAGATATGAGTCGGTGTACCTGCAGCACCTGGATCAGAAGCATCAGAGCGCGTTTGTATGCGAGCAGAGAGGGTTTCATAAACCACGCTGGCGGGGGTGAGCCTATATTTGTTTATTTGAGCGCTTGTAAGCAGCCCTCCCACTTTGTCTTTATTTGTAAACATGCACGCTCATATGGGCGTGAACCATGTTAGCGTGTTTGTGAATGTTTGGATAATTTGGTTTGTGGGCTGCTTTCCCGCTCTGGGTCTATTTATTTGTGTGCGTGCGCGTGTGTGTGTGTGTGAGGGCCTCCTCGGGTTTGATTCTCAAAGCGGCGTGGGGATTGTGGGGGCTGTTTGTGTGTAAACATCGACAGCAGTAAGTTTTATTTCATTGCAGATTTATTTTACAACGCGACTCTCAGACGGCTGCTGGAACGGCCCCTCGCCTCTCGCCCGCCGCCGCGTCAGCTCTCCTCCAAACAAACAACGCTCTTGTTTGTGCTGCGACTGATGTAGCAGCGAGGACCAATCCCCTCCGTCGTGCTCCACGTATAAACACAGGCAGGAACTGCTTTTTTCCCCTGCGTTTAAAGGATCACATTGACTTATTGAAGTTAGTGGCGGGAGCTTTTTTTTCCTCATTTTTACCAGCACTGTGACACTGCGGGTGAGCACTCCCATATTTCTCTTTAATTAAGCCAGAGAAAAGCTTGTAGAACAGCCAACCCGGCTCATGTAGCCACTTATGTTTTAATTTAATTACCTGTCCACTTTCATAATTATTCCCCCTGATTAACAGGGGGAGAAGGGTTCCTAAACGAGACTGGGAGACGAGGAAGAGGGTCAGCCGGCGGTTTTTTCCTTTCTTCAATAACAGGATTGAAGGTGCTGACACCAGAAGTCCAGGCCAGCTTTAGATTGACCTAATTTTATTCTTTATCCGATAGAATTTTTCCTGCTGCATCATCCTCTGTGATTTTAGGTGATGGGCGGGCTGAATAAATCTCTGATCTGGGTGGCCGTGGCCAACGATTTTATCGCCCGGTAATGATAAAAATGTCAACAGTTGCACCACAGCGATCATCCAAAGACTATAATTTTTTTTGTAAAGCATCTTACGAAGAAAAGCACTTTATAAATATTATGTATTATTTTTATAAAAGCTGACAGAACCAATCGTAAATTTGCTTCAATATAAGAAAAAAATGATAGTATAATTTATTTTATTTTCCTCCAGTGGCTCCTGCCTCTGGAGGCCCGAGCTTGACTTTCAAAGGCCAAAACTCAGTTTGTCTATAGATTTTATATGAGATAGATAGATAGATAGATAGATAGATAGATAGATAGATAGATAGATAGATAGATAATGAACCAGTTGTGATTGACTGCAGTCGTGATCCATGGCGCGATGGCGCTGTGATGGACCGCCATCAATTCCCAGAGGTAACAGCTTAGATAGAGAAGAGGAGGGAGGTTGAATCCAAATTTACTGCCAAAGTCATTGAATTATGGCACTTCCTCCTATTGCTTTTATTTATTTATTTCATTATTTTACCGTACATATATATTTTACGCTGACAGGTTTGACGTAAGCTCCAGATTTCATCATGGACAGCCGTCGCCACGGCGAGTTAGTCAATTACTAAATGAATGTGGCACAAATTGGTGTTGCTAATAAATCTGTAAAAGTGGCTGTCGGGATTCCAAAACACATAAAGGACAACGTTAAATGGGAGGATGGTGTAATTTGTCCAATCAAGTAAAGATTCCACATTTGTGTTTTTTTTTTTTTTGTTTTTTTTTTTACTGGGAGATCCATATAAATCTTTGTAATGTGCGCAGATGCAGATTTTTTTGTTCTGTTTTTATTATCAATATAAATTACTTTTTTTTTTTTTTTTTTTTTGGGATCAATTTTGAAGGTGCAGCAGGCCAGAAGTTAAGTCTGACTGATCAGAGGTTTGTTTGTGACAGCCAAACTCTGCGCAGGCTGACATCTGTTCCTCTGCCCGAACAATGGCACGACTGAGTCTGGATGCAAAAAAGGTCAAAAGATCAGTGCCTTCGCCATACAAAAGAGGGACAGAGAGAAAGAGAGAGAGAGAGAGACAGAGAGAGAGAGAGAGAGAGAGCGAGAGCGAGAGAGAGAGAGAGAGAGCGAGAGAGATAGAGACAGATATGTTATTCCCTCAGAACGCGCACCTGTTTTAGAGGCATTACGGTAGCGCAACAAACTGTCCCCCCGCAGCGCGCACACACACATACACACTCCCCGCTCGTGCGCACACACACACACACACACACACACACACACACACACTTACGCACACTTACACACCGCGCTGGTGATTCAAGCCTGCTCCACAGCGAACCAGCGAGCAACAGACGGGATGCCAAAAAGTAAGGATCGGAGGGGAGCTCGGTCGCGCTGAACAAGCCTGTTTGAAGAGGCGGACGAGGACGCGGACGCGGACGCGGAACGCCACCAAACAAGACGAGAAGCTGCGCCGGCTCCTCGCGGCAACTTGCGCACAGTGCCAGAGTTTTTAGCGGCAGTATTGTTCTGACTTCACTCCAGAGGGGCCACTCCGAGAGGAGAGGACGCACACAAAAGGGAAAAGGAAAGGACTAACGACCACGCTTTTGTCGTTTCCAGTAATGTTCCTGCGGTCTTAGCTCCCAGGTTTCTCTGTCTCTCTCTCCCCTCTGTGTTTCTTCACTTTTTTTTTTTTTTTTTAATTTTTTCCTGCCGCCGGGTTTTGGCCCCTTTTGTCGCCGTGAGACGCGCCGGGGGCTTGAGGAGCAGAAGCGGGCTGTCCACATGGTCCAACCACTGGCGTGAAAGTTGACTTCTTCAGAAAGCAAGAGAACAGGTTGATGCACACTTTCATTCAGCTCCTTTTTTCAACTCTTCCCTTCTCTTTCTCCCCTCTTCCTCCACTCAAACTCTCTGGAACGCACTTTAGCCTAAAAAAGCTCGAAGTCGCACCAACGTGCGGGGAAACAAATCCGCGTCAAGCTGATAAGAGAGCAGAGAATTCCAGCCTCGCAGTTTCCCTGTCAGCCTCCGTCCGGGCTCCGCGTTTACTTTTTCACTTTTAAATTCTTTTAAACACTTTCCATCTATGGAAAAAAAAAAAACCGCGTCGCTCCGCAACTTTACGCGTGTAAATGAGACTGAACAGTTTCCAATCCACGCTTCTTCTTTTTTTTTGGGGGGGACTGATTAATGAAATTAATTCCAATCTTGACACTCGTCTGATGACAGTTTGCTGCAGTCAGAAAGACGCTGCTGTCGTCGCTGCTGTTTTGACACCGTTTCTCCTGCGCTCGCAGGTTCCGAGGCAACAAAGTTGACTCCTGTGCCCGCTAATAACCCCTTGTTGCGGGCTTTCATAATAAACGCCCGCGTGGGGTTATGTGGTGATAATTTTACACGCGTCTGCTTTGTTATCGCAGTGAAATTAATCACACTTTTTACAAATCACCAGCGCGTAAACGTTTTCGTGTGAGGTTGTTTTAAATCTGCGTGAGGCCTCAAACTCAAATCAGGAGCCCTTTTTTTTTTTTTTTTTAGGTCAGGACAGTTGCTGTGTTTTTTTATTTGTCCTTTGTGAAATCGACGCTGATTTGACGTGATTTTAGACGCAAAGTTTAAAGATTAATCAGCAAAAAAGAAAAAAAAACCCGCTCGCTTTTTAAAAAAAAAATTGGAGTCAACCTGCGTCTGGAATTCTGACGTTTTTAGACTAAAGTGGTTGTAGGAGAAGAGGCTGGCCGTGACATGTCGCACTTTTGAGGAAAATAAACTTGAAAATTGCAAAATATTTCTGTGTTTAGATTCCGTTTAACACCGGGTAAATGTCGAATTTGAGGGTGTTGGCGCGTACCAGCACCCCGGCTTTTATGGCTTTCCTATCAACGTGAAAAAAACTCCACAAAACCCCACTTAGGCCAGGTTTTGCTTATTTAAAAAAATAACTAAAGAACTTGAGTGATTTTAGGAAAGTTGCCGCTTTTCCTAACAAACCGTCGACGGTTTTCGCACAAACGCAGAAAACGAAGTTTCTCCCCCCTTTTTTTTTCCTTCCCTCCGCCCTGAAAGTCAGAATGCTCCCATCAGAGGTCCCAGAACATCCTCGCCTGTCAGATGGACTCGGGATCACATAGAAACAGAAAGAAAAAGGGAAAAAAAGCGAGAGATGAAATGACAATTAATTGCTGTTCGTTGTCTGTCAGCCGGAGCAACGCACACAGGCCGTGTGCGCGCACCCTGACACGGGCATTATTGCCCCGTGATGGATGGGCGCCGGGGCATTTGGCATAATTAATTTTATTTACTGCCCCCCCCTCCTGTTGTGCCCCCCCACCCACACCCTCTGTGCTGGCATTTTGGTGAAGCGATGACACACTTTTAATTGCTCTTTAATAGAAGATCCAGCGGGGATGAAGCAGCTCTTCATCACGTTTTATGACCTTGTCAGGTTTCTGCTCTCAGACAGAAAATCGCATGTTTAGATTCAAGAAAAAATAATAATTACAAAATAATTATTTTTAAAAAAAAACAAAACAAAACCATTTTGTGACGGACCCGAATTAGAAATGAAGGTTGATAAAGCATTGGGTTTTATTCAAGAGATGGTAATTACACTTCCTCTTGTAAATTTAGGCAAATATTTATTTTGAATTAAAATAGAAGGTAGATGTAGTTAATTTATTAATGTATTTCATGTTGACATAATTTGGAGGCGCTGACAGCAGCTGTCACTGCTCATCCTGCCGTTTCTCTCTTAAATTCATCAGCAGTGCTGGAATATTTGGGCAGAAATGTTGGGGGAAAAAAAATCTCACCGAGTCAACTTGGGTTTTCATTTATTCTTCCCTCAGTTGTTAAATTTCACTTCAGTGCGGCGACGTCTCAGAAGCTCAGGATGGAATTCTGCGTTTATTCCCGACCAAACAGCTGTAATGTTCGCTTCAGGGTTTCGTAAATGAAGTCGGACGGCGAGGAGGGCGCGCGAGGAGCCGCAGCTTTTATTGACTCCAGTTGGCAGCAGCCAGTGTCAAGTTATCATTTCTGTCTCATTCATGAGCCATCACATCAGTGACAAGATTTTCATGGAACTATAATAGAAGCAGCGATGAAAGAGCGCGTGAGAGGCAGAAGCAGGGATTTGGGTAAAAGAGAGGGCGCGCGGGATGCCAAAGGTGCAGAGACGAGCTGCCTTGCTCAGCGGCTTCTGGCGCGCCTCTCTTGACCCTTTTCAAAATACCGCATCGGACTTTCTTTTTTCTTCTCCTCTCCCTCCCTCCCACCCACACTCTTAATTGCTGGCTTCTCATTTGCTGCTGGTGTGTTTTCGCTGGCCTGATGGACTCCGGGAATGGCGGTTCTCGGTTCCATTCCTGCCTCCTGCGTCTGACTGGTGTCACATGTCAGATGAGACGGGCAATAATGGCTCGGAATCTCATACGCTTTAAAACCTCTTCAGCAGGATTAAAAGCCAGCGATATGATTGTGTTAGTCCATAAACTCACTCTGAGGGTCCTTATATCTCCAGCGTGAGCGCACGTGAAGGTATGTGTGTGAGTGTATGCTGTGTGTGTGTGTGTGTGTGTGTGAGAGAGAGAGAGTGCTTTTCCCTCCATTTACCTGTCCTGCCTGAGTGAAATGGACAGTGTTTGAAGTTGAAAACGTCCCGAGTGTTGATGGCGTCCGTCCATCATTAGAGCCCTCCTGTTATCCCAAACCCACAAGTCTGAGTGGGCTCCTGCTCCAAAGTGATGTTGAAGAGCAGCCGTGCGCGGCGCTGCCGTGCGCGTGTTGGTTTGACCTGCGGTCGACTCTCGCCGGTTTACTTGGAGATCAGCACTTAGCGCATTGCCTGTTTGAAAGCTGAAACGGTTAAATCGTCGATATCCTTCTGATTGGTTTGGAGGGAAATGCAGAAGTGTTCCCGTTCCAGGAACGAAAGTGCGTTTTCAGATCCGTCCGAGCTAAAGCGGTCGTGTATCTTTAGCGTGTTTTTGGGCATTTTTTTATTGTGAAACATGCTTGATAAACACGGAGTCTCGTAATAATTCTGAAATTGTGGTCGAATGATTTATATTTAAATTTTTGACTGAACAAAAGAACAGTTAGTGAGCCCACTAGCCGAACTAGATTGGCGTGAGGAAAAGGTGTGAGTTTTATTCAGACAGGAACTTTCTCCTGTGATTTGGCGACCGCTGATTTGTGGAGGCCTGATTGTATTTTTATTTTTTTCTAATTCAGCCTATTTGGGGCAGCCTGCAGTCACGTGCGTGCTCGTGCTGGTGGTCCAGTCGTGCATGTGATAGATCCGTCATGTCCGTTGGTGAGTCTGGGGCCAAAGTTGCAGAGCTTCTCCACTCTGGGCACCGCCTGTGCGAAGGGCAGCCGCTGTTGTCTTTTGTTGCAGGTTCTTTGCCTCGTTGTGTACTTCTGCAGGAGCTGCAGAGGTGCAGGCAGCAGAAGCGTCGCCGCTCGGGCTTCACTCTTTAAAATCTACGTGCCTGTTCTGCTTAAATTTAGCTGCCCGTTGCTAACGTGTCTGCGTGTCAGCTGAGCTCTTCCTGGTGGTGCGTTCGGGTTCGGCTGGGCTTTTTGAGATGCTCCCCATTAACAGCTGATGGATCTGAGAAGGAGTGACCTAGCTGCTCAAGGCGGAAGAGGCTGTTTCCTATGGGTGGGGGGGCTGGGGGGTGGGGGGGGGAGGAAAGACAGAGATGTCACACACAAGTGAAAGGCTTGAGGAAACCAGGGTGGAAATGAGCGAGTGAGCGTTTGTGGGCGTCGGTCATCATCGCTAAGGAAGCATTAGATCAGTGTCTCCAGAGCGTGCTCTGCACCTGGGGGCCGCGGCCGGAGCTGGAGGGGTGGAAGTAGAGCAGATCTGGAGCTTGAGGGGGACAAGCTGAGCCTCAGCCGGCCCGAACACACAGGACGGAGGAACGTCCAAACAACGGGCGCATCCTCGCCGGTCCCCGCGTCCCCCCCCACCCCCGCTAACTCCGCGTCGCCTCTGACAGCTGTATTTGTGTTATGGATTTTCCTTCACTCCGCTCCGTCCCCCGTTCCTTTACTCCCCCTGCCTCCCCCCTCCTCGGTAGTCGGCTCCCTGCCCCTCCGTCGCCTCCACCCCGTGACCTTTTGTAAGCACTTCATCAGAGAGCGGTTGGTGTTTTCTAAAACGCCGCGGCAAACTGACAGGGCAGCCGTCAATCGAAGCCGGGGGGGAACCGAGGGAGCACATCGGTGGAAAGCTGCGGCCGCAACAACAGTGTGACTAAAGTTTCTGCGGCGCGGCTTTAATGCGTATTGAATGGGACGTGAAGGGCGGGTGACAGCTGTGAGGCGTAAGATGGGAGAGCGCTATCGACGCGCACGCACACTTTTTTGTTTTGCACATCTCACAAACCGACCGGAGAGGAGCGGCCCTGAGGCCGGCCTGTCGAGGGGAGGACGTGCACTGAGAAAGAGGGGGAGAGAGAGAGAGAGAGGGGTGCTACACGAGCTCCACACCGGCTGTAGACGTCTTTTCACACCTAATACTTGCGTATCGTCATTTTTACCCCGTTTTCCTGAAGAAAATTTCAATTCTTTCAGCCAGCTGGCATTAAAACGTCACGCTAGGAAATTAGCAGCGCAGTGCTGCCGCCCCAGACTGGGAAGCTAATCACCATTTAAATGCATCTCATTATGCCTTTTAATCCCTAAAGTATCTGGGATGTTGGCTAACACGGACGCAGGAGCGTCGGTGTGTGCTGCTCTTTTATGGTATTAGTATTTATGCTATTAGTTCCGGGGACATGGGATGCCTGCTTAACTATTAGCACGCGAAGCTCCACCAGATGATCCTTCCAGCAACAGGACGAGCTGTTAACCGCTGTTAAACCAGATCACACCGGGCGGCCTGCGCTAGCGGCCTGACGGGGTTTACACCCCGCTAGCTCGTGCCTTCAATACCAAGTTTGCTTTTATGGAAAAAAATGGAAACTTTATTGAAGAAAAAGGCAGTTTAGGATTTTTAGAGCGAATAAAATGGTAGTGTAAAGTCATCTTTTTCTGACGTTCTTCTACTTCGACTCTACTACGCCAATTCTGTGTGTGTGTGTGTGTGTGTAGCCACAATTAACTGTCAATCAGCCGATGACCCCCCCCACCTCTCTCCCCCTCCGACCGAATTCCTCAGGTTTTAGGTTTTGTTTTTCAGACAGCTGTCGGAGCAGAAGAAAAGCAAACAGGTCGTCGCTCTCTCGCTCGCCGGGGTGTGTTTTTTACATATTTCACTCTTTGGGAGGAAAACAAGCTCTGCCTCCTAATTTTCACACATAGACTCAAAAAAGAAAAAAAAACTTTCCCAGACCCAGAGTCGTGTTGCTTAGGTTCTTGTTCTTGTTTTTTTTTTTTTTTTGGTCCTTTGTTCCTTCAGAGCTCTGCGCCAGGCGTTGAAACTCTTAGCATGTATGCACACACACAACACACACAACACGCGCGCGCGCCCGCCCGCCCCTGTGTGTGGTGGGCATTGTTGACCGAGAGACATCTGCCACTAGATTATACCCAGCTGTTATCTGAATAATTGCGTAATCCCCCGCCCCTCCTTCCCTCCTTCCCTCCTCCCTCCCTGACTCCCTCCTTCCTTCCCTGGCTCACCCGCCGTGTCACCCCGACACCCCGTCTTCCTCCGGCCCAGGAGTCGCAGGGCCACGGCTCTCTCCTCTGGCTTGTTTATGAGGGTGTACGTGGTCACTGGTCATTGTCTGACATTTGTAGGAGGATTTGAGCCCCCCACCCCCGACCCCCAGTCCCCCCATCCTCCCCCCCTCCTCCCGCGTGGCTCTGGGGGAAATAAAAGTAGCCTAATCCTGCTAGATCAAGATTGCTGTCCACCACAGCTTTACCAGCCTCTGAATTAAAGCCAGCTCTCATGTTCCTGAGGAGAGATATATGCGTGTGTGTGTGCGTGTGTGTGTGTGTGCCTTTGAAGAAATGTGTAAGCCTGTTTCTTAAGCAGAATGTTGATCGTAAATGGAGAGAAAACAGTGGAAAAAAGGCCAACAAAAGCGAGCAGCAACTCTTTAACAGACTGCATATGATACTGTTCAAATGCACTTTTATCAGATTTTAAGCTAATTAAAAAAAAAAAACCAAAATGTGTTTTTTCAGAAACCAACGGCTTTGCTCCAACTTCAATGCATCAAATCAAGTTTTGAAAATTAACAAAAGTCGTTATTTTCCTTTTAACAATTAATTGAATTTCTTTTCTTTTTCCAGATTAACAGACTGGCGAAAACTGTCACACTACTCGCGTGTCACACACTCGCTGTCACACACTTTTCGTCACACACTCGCTGTATCTGCAAAGGCGCCACGTGACGTTTAAACCAGCTATAATCAGACTCACTAAATGCAATCCTTGTGGTAATTTCGTCTTTTTAAATATGTTTTTTTTATATTGTTCATGAGGCTAATCACACACACTCTCTCTCTCTCTCTCTCTCTCTCTCACACACACACACACACACACACACACACAGGCACGTACCCCAGCAGTTGGCTGGAAAATCTCCCCGTTTTCCTGCCGTATCTTCCACAGTCTTTCTGCGAAGGCACCGACTCTTTTCGCCTCTTTTCATTCCCCCCCCCCCCCACACACACACACACTCCTCACCCATCCTCTTCCTCTCTCCTTGTCATGCCTGTTGTCTCTAATTGTTACAGCTCTGCCTTCTCTCGGGCTCTTCATTACATCCAAACTGCCACCACAGTTTACCTCCCATATTTGCAGCCTCTCCTGGGGCCTCCGTTTCAATCCGGAATTATTTATTCGACCGGACTGAAAGGACCCGAGCCGGCGTCAGGTTGGTTAACGCTTTCCCTCGTCGCTGCCGAGCCTCAACTACCTTTTAGTTAATCACCGCCGGAGTGAAAATCTGACAGATTTAGAAGACTAAATTGAAAAGCACGTCGCTGGTCAGACAGTTGGATTTTAATCCTGAATGTTGTTTGTTCTTATTTTTTTCCCTCTCTGGAGGGTCTGACTGTTAAAACAGACCCTGGTGCAGCAGCGGCTTCGCCAATTACTGCTTCTTTCCTTAAAGTAGCTCGGATCCTGGAGTGATATAGAAACCAGATTTTCTTTTTTATATTAGTTTGAACTGTTGCCCTTTGGGCTTCTTGTATTTGCCGGCAGGAAAAGACCCGTTTGGCCAGAGAAGGTCATTACCGTCGGACGCAACCTGTAGCTCTAATCGGCAACTTCTCCTGCTGCAGGTTTTCCAATTGTCTAAAGGTCAGCCGGGACCGGCGCGTTAGCCTTGGATAGCGGTTGACATAAACGAGGGAGGGGACTTGGAAGTACCGGAGTAGAGAAGAAAGGGGGCCGGAGGGAGGGTGAGTGTTGGCGAAGCCTTGGCATGCTCCGCGGTGTCAGCCAGCCATTCAGCTTCGGGGGCCTTTGTGCGGAACTTTGCTGAAGGCCGGGTTTGGTTTGGAGCAGCTTCCCCATTGGGGGAGGTTCGCTCTTACGGAGTGGGTGAGAGTATGTTGGGAAGGGTGGTGGTGGTGGGGGGGGGGACTTAGAAGGCAGGGAAACGAGGATGAGGGAACGAGCTGGCCTAGCCTTCCGCTGCGACGGCCGCGGGCCTTCAGGCGCTGATCTGAGAGAGGCGACTGGAGGCTCATGGCCCCTCCTCTAGCCCTCCGTCTTGCTCCTCTCACTCCCTCCATTCTCTCCCGGACTGTGGTTATTAACATAGGTCTGCATTAGCGGAACAGCGGCCGGGTCTATTTTCCAGTAATGAGGGAAGGTGCTGGATGGTAACCT
This sequence comes from Tetraodon nigroviridis, assembly GCA_000180735.1. Lineage (NCBI taxonomy): Eukaryota > Metazoa > Chordata > Actinopteri > Tetraodontiformes > Tetraodontidae > Tetraodon > Tetraodon nigroviridis. The sequence continues at coordinate 399,624 of CAAE01014528.1, read as the reverse complement.
GCAGTCATGAGGTCAAGTTCATCCTGAGCAGGTGTAATTCTCTTCGCCCTCAGCCCCAAACTCATGACTGCACCCTTGGGATGCAGAGGGGGGTCGGGGGGGGCAGTTCATCCTTAATTTCAATCTCTCATCCCCTGCTTGGCTCACTCGTCCCTTTTCCTCGTCGCCATCCTCCCACAGGGTTAATGGAAGGGGAAATTGATAGTTCTGTGCGGTAAATTGTGGCTTTGAGAACTCTCCGTCTCTGGTGGAGAAAGATGTGACGCTGAGATGGTGGTGAATGTTGAGAAGTGCTGGACGTGTCCGCTTGGTTGATGAGGGCTGTGTTGATTGGCTTTTGACGGGCCTGACGTTACCTGCGGGGCCCTTCTATTCATCCACTTCTTTATCCATTCTGTGACACTCACCATTGCTTTCCTTAACCTCGCCTCTTCTTCCCTTCCCCCCCCCCCGGAGGGTTTGCCTTCCCTAGCGTGGCCTTGCCTTGCCTTGCCTTGCCTTGCCTTCCCTTCCTCCTCTGCTCCCCATTCCTCCCTGAGGAGCGGGAGATGGACAGATGAGCCGAGTCTGCCGTATCTGTTCGGTTCTGCTCGGCTGCCCGCTCGAGTAGAGAGAGACAAAGTTACATTCCACCGATGGCGGCGCTGAATGGACTCTCCACCTCCCTCTCTCCTTCAAGAGGGGCTTTTCTCTCCCAGGGGCAGAGCTTTATAATTAGTCTTCTTCCAGAAATAGAAAACTAGTTTTCTGAGGTGAAGAGACTCTGATGTGTCGAGTTTAGAGCTGCAAATCCCACAGATGGGAGCTAAATCTCACATATACGTTTAGTACTGTTCTATTATAGCGCTACTTTTTTGGGTTTGGATCAAAAAACAAGGGAAACTGTTGTTTTTTTCTCCCCTTTTGTGTTTGTCTCCTTGCACGGCCCTCCACGCTTTCCACCCCTTGCTGCTCCCCTCACCACCCCGACCCGTCTCTCTCTCTCGTCTGTCCGTTAATGCAGAATGCTGTTAACGAGACAAAAAAAAGATCTATTGGAGCATGGCACAATTTATCAGAAAGGCAGAGGTTTGCAGAAAAAAAGGAGAAGGAGAAGAATGACAGTGGGTGCCCTTCCCAAAGAAGTCCTATTCTTGTGGTTGTGAATGTTTGATGAGACAGGTGAAAAGTTCCTCCTCTAACGTCATGGTGTCTGAACAGAGGAGAACAGAACCGTTCTAATCACGCCGCGCGGAAAAAAAATGACTTCCAACCCGATTTAATTAACTGATAAGAAACGGCTTCAAATTAATTTTTCAAGGATGTAAGATTTTGATTAAGAAACTCCTAAAAGAAATAGACGAATAATCAATTTTTTAATCAACTTACTCAAATGGCGACTGGTTAATATGATAATTCTAGCAATTAGGACAAATATTGTCAAGCAGCAGTTTCTATGCATCATGTTCAAGGGATGAAAATATCTTCACATCTAATTATCGTGCCGATTTAATTTTTTTGTATGGCCACCTCTCAATTTTATCATTTGTTCCTTCTTCAAATGAGAAGTCGGAAAGAATAATAGGATGAAACTTTTGAAACCTGAATGGAGCTTTTCACGCCCCTTGATTGGATGGATTTTTAGGAAAAGCTAAAAGGAGCCCGTGCGAATCATTCCGCCGGTTTTACACGCGAAGGAAATGGAACTTTAATTTAAAACGTCTCTTTGATTTGGTCAGCCGATTAAAGCGGCTTATCGCCGGCGGCTTCTCTCTTATTCATTAGCAGGTAGGTCTGAGATGTGCGTGAATGTGCCGAGTTTCGAATCATCGTTTCAGTTGGGGGGGCTGGGGTGGGGGTTCCAGATTGTGCTTTGATTGAAGGAAGGAGGATTTAAGGCTGCTTAAATGTGTGTGTGCGCGCATTTTATACGAGGGCCTGTGTGTTTCGCTAATTGGACAGGTATTGTAGTGGAGGTGAAGAGGGGCCAGTTAAAGAGGGAGAAGGGTGCAGAGAAAGAGTGCTACTGGATGGGGTGGGGGTGGGGGGTTTGGGGACTTGTGAGAGGAGTAGTTCCTTACTTCAAAAGAAGGCTTACAGAGTGGACAAATACTAAATCCGCTCACATACCACTGCAAAACCACACACTCCACATTCACATACAGTGGCTCTTTAGCCTCTCATGAGATGAATATCCATCCCCTGTCGCACTGCTCCCTCCCTCTCTCTCCCCCTTTCTCTCTCTCTCTCTCTCTTCCTGCTCCATATCAGTCAGGTTGTGCATTCAGAGGGAAATATTGACAAAGCGTTTTAGAGAGATTTAATTATATGCTGCTCTTATGATACATGATGTTTCTGTCTGGCTGCTGCCTCTCTCCCTCTATCTCAATCTCTCTCTCTCTGTTTCTCTCCCTCTCTCGTACACACCGCACACTGATCAGCTGAATAGGTATTCTTGGCACAAACCCGTGTATTGAGCGTACATTTTCAATTAGCAGAACGCATTAGCAAAACTTGGCATTTGTTGTTGTTTTTTTCCCTCCCTCCTTGCTCAGAATTAATGGTTTTGATATGCTAATTAGTGGGTAATTTAATTTCAAAAGGCCTCAATTAACAGCAGCGTTGTGGACACGAGGAAGTTAAGCAGCGTAATCTAATTTGCATTAGTAACAAGCAGGGAGTAATTAGTCTCTAATTAGCCACTTCAGACCGCACTTGTGTTTACTTTTCCTAATGAAGTGGAGGGGCCTTTTTCCCTTTTTTTTTTTTACAGGGAAGCCTTTATGAATGTGCGTGTGTGTGTGTGTGTGTGTGTGTGTGCGTTTGGCACCAGAGGGAGAATGGCATAAGGCTTACAGTTCAGCTTTTCCTGCACACACAAGCAGCCTCGCTGCACACACACAAACACACACTCTCAGACCCCTCGGTTGATGTGAATGAGCCTGCACTTACAGTTTGCAGTCCCCTGAAACATGTTTTCTGAGCTCCCTTAAATGTGCCACGGGGTGTGCGCTGAGTGTTTGAAGGGGCAAATTTTGATGTTTCTTCTGTTTTTTTTTTTTTTTTGAGTGTTGCAATAATTTGCAATGTTTCCCTATTTTCCATTTTTGTGCACGTCAACTCCTACTGCAGTCTTCTCAGATTATATTTCTTTGCGTTGTGGAGAGCATAAACTGTTTTGTTTGAACGATGACGTTACAGACCGTGGTTGCTGGCCGACCCGACGCCCGGTTTATTTCTGGGATACAGTTGCTTGTGTTGACAACGTAGCAAAACAGAAGGAAGGAGGAGAACGCTGAATAGATGAATGGACACATGTTTTTTTTAACCCACTTTCACTGCTTTTAAGTGATCTGATTCTGCTTTTTTGGATGAATGGATCCTAAAATATTGAAAAGTAACTTGGGACAGTTTTTCTTATTCTCTGGTTGGAAACAAAAGACTTCCTCCTGGACCTTTGGAGAAGGGTGAGAGGCCGAGCGAGGTTTTTGGGGAGGGGGGTGGACAAGCAGCTGCCCTATTAGCCCAAATTGTTGTTAGGGAGAGGTGGAGGGGCAGCAACACCACAACTAAATTTCCAGGAAATTTCAAGGAAACACACTGTTTTCATGACTTGGTGTGCTGGAAAGCTTGTATCATCAAATCACGTTGGAATTACTGTTGGGTTTCACCCTTAACGTGTTTTTGTTGGAGTGTTTTACCCACCATGCAGTGCAAAGGACTGTGGGGACCGCGGGGACCCTATTAGCTGACAGCCGCTCTGATGTGAAGGCGTTTCTCTAAAGGCTTTTCCTCGGCTGTCCCAGGGAATAATAAGAGAGGTCAGAAAGTTGGGCCGCTTCCTGCAGCAAAGGCAGGGTCAGAGTGTTGGTTGGCAGAAGTCGTCAGCACTCTCTCTCACACACACGCACACACACACACAGAATGGGTGGAACATGCGGGATTTATAACTATTAAGAGCAGAAGCTGGACAGAATTCAATAAATCCAACAAAAGGAGGCGCTGAAGTAATTATGAGCCTGTTTGGACGACTGACCTCTACCTCGTACGCGCAGATTTACCAGCGCCGGCATCTACCTGGACCCGCGCACAAGCATTTAAACACATCTAAAAATAGCTCATTTACAAATGAGCTGACCTGCATGTTGGCCTTGCTCTCAGATCGGTTCACACCCCCACCGGGATGCATAAATCACAACGGACGTGCATATTCATGAGCATCTGAGGAGCTGGGATAAGTGTGTGTGTGAGCAGCCAGCAGCCTTTGTATCGATCACTGACGCTCTGTTAAGTGCTTTTGATTCGGCTGAATTAAAGTTAAGGACGGTGGACGGGCGTCTTTGCGGGGTCGCTCTTCTCAGCTCAGAGAGAGAAAGAACGAAAAAGCAAGAAGAAGAAGAACACCTAACTGTTCTTAGCTCCTTTTTAGTGGCATCCAGGGATATCACATCACATTAATGGAGCCTAGATGACCCCTCATGTCTCGTCTGTCTCTGGAAAGAACTTGTTTTTGGTCCTGGTGTGTGTGTGTGTGTGTGTGTGTGTGTGAGAGAGCGAGCATTAACCTCCTCTGGTTTTATGGACTTATGCATTGCTGTGGATCTCGCTGCTGTTAGATTAATTTACACACTGCTCACACATGCTTGCCAAATCCCCCCCCAGCGCTCCTCTCTGTCGTTCTTCCTCCTTCCGTCTGAAGACAGAGCAGAAATTGCCCGGTGAGGTAAATAAATTACTTCCATCGATTGCTGCTGTTGAAGAGTGACTTTATCACAGTTGGACTTGTCCAGATACACATCAGCCGGTGACAGAATGTGTTTTTTCTTTTTTTTCATAATGCGCCGCCGTGCCTGCGTCCTGCGCATTTGCCTGCGCGTTGGAGTTTAGTATAAATCTATATGATAAGTATCTCGACATTAAACATTGGCGCCAGCGCTTGTCATTCGCTCTAGTCGCTGGACTGTGGTGTGTGTGGTGTGTGTGTGTGTGTGTGTGTGTGGCTGCCACAGTGAAAAACAGACAAATTTGCCTGTTCTAGGGAGAAGCTGGTGCTGGGGTGGGTGCTCAGCTTCACCCCCTCATTTGTCTGATTCGAGGTGTTTTATCTAACCCACCAAGAAACCCAGGGCACCCCTTGACCTCCGTGTCCCAGATGTCACTTTAGGGAACGGGGTTAAAAGTTCACCGCAGTCAGAGAGGGCATGCGCCTCGATCTGGGGGCGGCGTGCTGTTTTAATAGCCGCCTCAGTGGCATTGCTGCGGAGGCCAAGAAGCTGCTGTTAAAAAGAAAGGATTTGGTAAAGGAAAAGGCCTCATCTGTTTGCATTAAACAGTGGAAGAACTGACCACTGAGGCAAATGAGCGAATGAGTGGCAGGCCAACACAACATGCCTCTCGGGCCGTGTGGCTGGCTTCAGCTTCTCTCCTCTGCTTCCTCTCATTTGACTCGGCTTTCACCTTTTCTTTCCACCGTGGCTCTTCTCTACGGCTGCTGCAGGGTTTTTCTCTCTGAAGAGACCTGAGTGTTTTCTTTCTGTTAGACATCAACTCTATTTTGGTTCTGACACACTTTGTCTTTCTCATAGAATTGTCAAACCGCTGGTCCAAACACAAAACTGTTCCCTCTCAATGTGTGAATTCTATTTTTTTCTGTGTGTGTGTGTGTGTGTGTGTGCGGTGTGCTCTGAGATATACAGTGGCAGACCGAAGAGACAATTATGGACTAATAAAAAGGAGTCCTGGGGTCTTTGTGACTTGTATTCGCAGATTTTCTTTTTTTAAACTTTCTCCAGTTGTGCTGATAATGAATAAAAGTGGCCCGACCTGCATTCTGACTTCCACTCTCTCCATCTCCGGGGGCGGTGAAATGCTAATTCAATGGTGCATAAATAAGGGATAAAAACACAAAAAAGTGATTTCAATTTGAAAGAATGTTTGAAATGAAACAATAAATGCGTTTGGATGTTGTTCTAATTGGGGAGGAGTGGCTGGCTAGATAAACAGACTGGGCTCGCTGGCGTCGGAGTGCACACTTGGGGGTCTTTTCATAGCTGCGCTGTTTAAAAATTAAACTCCTCACCAGCGTAAAGCAGGGAAGAAACACCATTAAAATTCAGCGAGAAAAGACTAATCACACGTCTGTTGTTTCATTCTATTTCCTGCATTGACTTAAAGGCAGAGTTCACCCAAAACTGAGGATTCACCACCAGCTCCGTGTTTGTGCACCATCAGCGAGACGTTCAGACCAGCCAAACGCAGGGTTGCCGAGTGTTGGTGAAACAAAAGCTGAGCGCGGTCACTTCCTCCTCTGGCACGGTAACTCCGGCGTGAATTTCAAGCGTCGTATAAACCATCCCTCCTGCTCAGAGAGGCTCGACGCGCACAGACCTTCGACTGCTTTAATCTCGCCGCTTGCATACTCTAATCCTGACACCACTTGAAATACAATTTCCCCTTCTTTTAAATCATGGATGTAAAATTACATTAAGGCAAGTGTGTGTGGGCATGAAAGCCGGGGTGTTAAATGGACACATGAATGCAGGGTTGGATCCTAACCTATTAAGTACTTTCCTTATTATTTCTGAAAGTGGAGCGTGATAATTAGTTTGGTAGAAATCCTATAGCAGGGTGGAGGTATGGCTCTCAATAGTTGAGCCAAATTAATTTCTTCTGTCACCTTGAGCATATGTTCCCCGTAATAGGTTTAATTTATTTCACGGTGATTATCTTCATTCCGTTCTTTAACCACTTCACTGTGATGCACGTAATTGCATCAAAAACCACTCCAACACTCCTGATACAGGAAGGCTGTATTCATACCTATATATGATGCAAGTGCCCGCTGTCGTTATTACCGGGCTCCTGAGTCCGTGGGATCTGAGATATGGCGCTGTACCGCTTTCCCATGGGCCCTTGCTGCCGCCGCCCAGTTGTCATGTGATCTGCACGTCTGGCTTAGAGCTCAGTTTTTCTCAGGAGTCATTCCAAGTCTTTTTAGTCCTAAAAGTTAACAATCATTCCTGATGTTAAATCCATCAGGAACCTCCATGTGCCATGAGGTTGCTTTAATAATCTGCTCAGTGTGTGTGTGTGTGTGTGTGTGTGTGTGTGTGTGTGTGTGCGGTGAGGTTAGGTTGGACCATGGGAAAGTGGAATACCTGACAGGATTAGAGCGATCCCATGGACGCTCTGTCTGGGACAATAGTTTTAAGCCAGGTTCTTCTAAATTCAGCCATGTTGCCACCTCGGCCTCTGGGAGCTCGGTGCTGCTCAGGCGGTGCGGAGGTGTGTGTTTTTCAACATCTCCTGCACTAATTGCCTCGTGTGGTTTCAACTTACACTCATAAATTAGACCTAATCACTTAAATTACATTCTATAGACTCTGTGTGTGTGTTTATGTGTGTGTCTGTGTGTGTGTATGTGTGTGTCTGTTTCCTCGTCATTGACGTCATTCCACAGATGGATCCATTGTCAGTTTTGATTAGAGTTAAGCGAAGCCAAAGCTTTTTGTGTGTTTTTGTCGTTTAAGAGAAGGAAAATGAAAATGCAGCTGTTTCAGTGTGTGTGTGTGTGTGTGTGTGCGTGTGTGTGTGTGTACTGTATGTCAGAGAAAATTACTGAGTTCCTTGTGCGGCGGCGAGTGCGTAAGAGTGGTTGTCAGCTGGTGAGCAGTAAAGATGTGGCAGGAATGATTCTAAACATCTCCGTTCTGGTGGCGGCAGAAACGGGGCTGATCTGCCAATTAGCACCGACTGTCAGTGATGGTTGGGGTCGGATCACGGCAGCCGCTCCTGGCCCACGTTTAGCAGCCGTTTAAACCAGATCCTAAACATTTTTTTTGGGGGGGGGGGGGGGGAGCATGCACTTTTTTTTAATATTTCCCATCTGGCACCTGCAGTGTTTTTCAGAATTTTGTCTTTCTCTTATTTTCTTTCTGTGCAGTTTTTTGACATTTTGGAAACATAAACACCTCTAAAATACATCCAGATGTTACCAGCTGTGCTCTGCCACCACAGTCTTTGGGCAGGGATTGTGTATGTGTGTGTGTGTGTGTGTGTTTGTGTGTGTTCTAAAGATTTTCTTCTTCTTCACTGTAGCCCCACAAAAATATGACTGCTTGATAGTTTGTAGATTTGTTGTCATGGTGCTTGAGTTGTTTCACCATTTGAACTGAAAACAGCCAATATGCACCTTTAAATAGGTGGAAAAAACTTTTCTCGGAAAAATTGGAAATGAGTCACAATTTCAATTAATGGCTGAAAACAGATCTCCTCTCATCGTCTGAGTAAAAAGTTTTTTTTATTTGCTAACCAGGAGCTGCCTCTTCTTCTGCACTACAGTCTACTTTTGTTACACACACAGACACACACAGACACACACACACGCACACAGTCGTTTTTTGCTCAAATCAGCAGATCTGCTTCCTCTCCATGATGAGATGATGTTATTGCCAGGACCGTCCTCCATTTCACTTTATCACTCGCTCCAGTGCCCACCAGGTGAACGCATTAAAACCTGAGCCTCTTGCACACTTTGTGTGTGTAGGTGTGAGTGCGTGTGTGTGTGTGTGTGTGTGTGTTTGTTTTACTGCTGTGCCACGCTGAAACATTGCTGCTCCTTGGGGAGTAATTACAGACGAGGTGATCTGGCCACCATTAGCGTTCATTTCGGGAGAACTGGTGCATCTTCACTGGTGTAAAACGTCCCCTGATTGTGGATGCGAGGCAGACGGCCGGACCGAACCGGACCGAGACGCCATGACTTCAGCCAGGAGGGGCTCTGCCGCAGATCTATTTCAGCCGTTGCTTCTCTGCGTGCGTTTGCGTGTTCCTTCCATCCGACGCATCTGGCCGCCGCCTGGCTCGCTCCTCCGGTCCAAACTGCAGCTTGTTTGTTTGGGTTTGCCTTACAAACACACCATTAGGCTTGCCCTTTTGCACTGAAGCCTATTCCTGGCGCCGGCCGCAGTTTAGCCCAGGCCTGCTGCCTGACTCACTGGAGGTCCCTGCAGGCAAACCTCAGGCCTACCAGAACCCAGTAAGATCCGGACCACAGCACACTGCCCAGTCACCACAGCGAAATTCAAGCCTGCTTCAATCAGCTTCGCCCCACAGTGAGCCTTAAATGTCAGCTGTGTGTGTGTGTGTGTGTGTGTGTGTGTGTGTGTGTGTGTGTGTGTGTGTGTGTGTGTGTGTGTGTGTGTGTGTGCGCGCGTGCGTGTGTGTGTGTCTCATACCTCTAGATCTTCCCTGTTTCAATTCCACTGGTCGTGATGTAACAAATCTGCAGACAGGTACGGACAAGAAAAGATCTGCAGTCTCTAAGGCTCGACTCTGAGCCAGTTTAAGGATTTGGGAATAAGGCATGAAAAGAGAAAACAAAGAAA
>CAAE01014528.1:308115-389345 GCA_000180735.1 Tetraodon nigroviridis | reverse complement strand
TTTATCTGCCTCATAATGCAAACTCTGATTATAAATGAAATTATGTCTCACCTGAAGGCAACTACCACAAATGTGCTACTGTAAAAAATAGACTCCTCTTTTCTTTTCTTTTTTTTCCCGACACTTTTCAAACGCTTTGATTTTGTAGTTTAAAGTTAAATGGCACCTTATAATTTAAGGCAAAAAAAAAAAAAATGAACTCAATATTTTAAAGGTCCTAAAAATCAGTAATCAGAGAAGCAGAAGCAGCCATTTTTGTTTTTGGAATATAGTTGTTAATCCTACTCTCTCAGTCTAAATCTCTCTATTTCTCTGTCTCTCTCTCACTCTCTCTCTCTCTCTGCACAGTTACTCAGTTTTCTTCTTCACGTCATTTGTCCGTTCCTCCGCTGATGCCTTTTCGAGTGTCTCTGGCAAAATTTTTCTCCATCTATCATTAGCGCTCTCCTCCCCTCCACCCCCTGCCCTCCTCCCCCTCACACTGAAGGTCACTCTAATCAAGAGCTCTCTCAGGACACAGCTGCTAATTGCTCGCGCTGGTTTTAGATCCAAATAAAGGCAGGTTGCCCCCCCGTTTTTGCCTTTGCTCTTCACCTCTGGTGCTAAATACAATCTGAGTCTTGGCTGCGTGGGCTGTCATAGTCTGACTTTAGCCCCCTAGTGCGAAGGCGAAAGTGGGGATTGTTCTGTCCCAATGGCTCAGATGGGCACACACACACACACACACACACACACAGTGGAGCTTTGCCTCTGAAGGAATGCACAACCCGTGATTTTAGGCCCAGATAAATGAGGTGTGCATGAAGTTCGCTCCTTCTACAAATATTTGTGTGTCTTTGTGTCTGTCTCTGGTGTTTCCAGCAGACAGAAGTCTGCAAGCTGGTAAATCACTTACTGCACTCTGAAGGCAGGGTCGAGGTGAAGGCAGGAGTGTATGTTTGCCCCGGTCATATACACATAGAGAGCGATCTCATCGGTGCGGAATGCGCTGCATGTTTACCTATGGCTCCAGAACCCACCTGACCGAGGGAGGCTAATCTTTATGGGCTCTGTAAACAGGGACTTTGTCTTCACACAGGTACAGGCCAGCGTGCAGACACACAATTCACACATGGACACGCACGCAGACGCACACGCGGCGGGGAAGAGGGGCAGGTAGCGTACTGTAATAAATAGAATAGACAGATAGCATGTGCGCACGTGCAGATGTTCCATGTAAGCACTCACTTAGACCCTCAGAAAAGCTGAATGCCGTATGGAAAACAGTTGAGGAGGGAGAAGAAGAAAAAGAATTCCCCATGTTTATATAACCGGAGGTTTTCTTATCATCTGCACCAAGAGCCTCGTTTTAACTCCGCAGCAACGGCGCTGGCTTCTTTATGAAGCAGCTGCACAGCACACTGTGCTAGCGTCGCTCGTTTGGGCTAATGGCGCTGTTTGAAAGCGGTCAACCAGGCAGCCAGTAGGAGACACTAGCCAACATCTGACTGACTATCTGTCTGGAGGATAATGGAGTTCACCTGTTCGCACTGGAGCAGGGCCAGGGCGGCTGCCGACATCTAGCATTAGCCCTAACGCTGTTAGCCAAGCTGTTAGCGCTGGCTGGCAGCCAGCTCAGCCCGGAGCAGTGCTGTTAGCCGCTCGCCGCGGCTCTGCGTGATAGACTACCTGGTTGCTCTCTTCTGGTATCCTGCCACAAATCTGGCTGGGATGGAGCGATGGCCAGCTGCTGGGGAAACAACCAAACTTGGAAGAGAACGCAAAGGAAGAATTTGTGCAGCGTTTTGCTTTTTTTTTTATGAGCGCTAAGTCGAGTGAGTTGATGCGTATGTCTCTTTTTTTTTTTTCCTGAAGCAAATACACGTCAGCTCGGAAATGCCACGCAGATATCCCTCTTATCCCTTTTTTCCTCCCTCATTTGCTCTTCTGTCATTCTTCTGCAATCAGAAGACTAAATCCTGGGTATCTAAAGCAAATAGCTACCCAGCGATAGTGTCGTCTTATAACTTTATGTCAGAAAAACAAGAGCTTAATTTGTGTTCAATTAAATGAAACACAAAATCTTCACTGTGAGTTGCTAAATGAGCTGCCAAACATTAAAGCTGAGACCTGAGACAAAGTGTACATATTTACTCCTCAGTTATATATTTAACTGTATACTGACACGTCTCGTCACGCATGGAAAAACGACGTTTAAGATGTAGAATGTGGCAGGTTTGAGGAGTTCAGAAGAAGAGCGTTTACACATTACTTCAGGGACATTACCAGTGCAACCCATGTTTACTCTATTCTTTTTCCCTTCCTGCCTGCAAGGCCGCTAATGCAGCCGTTGTGTTTGCCTCGCTGTTTCTGGCTGCATCTGTCGCGTGAACCTGCAGAGTGTTTGGCGACGGCTGAGTTTGCTTTCGGGTTTAGGGTTGAAGCGCTGAATCGGCCTGATTTTGGTCTTGATTTTGTGCTCACTGCTGCTCCAGTTAGCATTCTGTGGACGCAGTTTAAAAAAGGTTCTCTTACTTTCCGTTTTGTTGTGTGTGTGTGTGTGTGTGTGTGTGTGTGTGTGTGTGTGTGTGTGTTTTTAAATTTAGTTGTGACTTTCAGTGCTAATGAAATAAGCCCCTTTTGGGTGTAACAGCTAAAGCAAATATTTTATGAATCTACACACACATTGCGAGCAGGGACTCTTGTTTCCTGATTACAAAACAGGTTTGAGCTCCAATTCTTCAGGTGTCTGTCTCCAGGAAGAACGTCTCTGCTGACAAATATTGATTGAACTATCAAAGATCACAAAGTCAAAAAAAAAGAAAAACCAAAAAAAAAACTAGGTGGGTTCTATTTCAGGGTGAGAACTTTTATGTTTTCCAGGGTTGAAGCTGCCACTAGTTACCAGACATAACCAGAGGGAGAAATACAGCACGTAGGGAGTCGGGGAAAGAGGGATAATTCAAGAGTCAGATGAAAGTAGATACATGATTGAGTGTAGAGACACAGACATTTTTTTTCCCCTTACCTCCTCCCTCTTCCACCCTCCTCTTCCTCCCACCCTTATTCCCTCAGTTCCTCGCCTAATAAGCAGCGTTCCTGCGAGCTGATGCAAGGCGGAGGAAAAGAACAGCGTTCTGGGACCGCTGGAAATATTCCCACATGAGGCATAAGATGATAAAGTCTTATTATCTCACTAAGCTGCTGTAAACACGAATGCACGCATAAATACACAAGTACACAACATTTTCTGGCGCCAGCACACACATACGCACACACACGCGCGCTCTCAGAGAGGGAAACCTATGGGGCTCTGTGGGTTCTGATGAGCTGTGACCAAGAGGAATCTGACAGAGCCAATCCCCTCCAACAAAGCCTGCGAGTCAGCAGTTGCGCGCCAGCTCACCGGGCACCAGGCCCATCCCGTTTGAACTCCGCACGCCTCGGAGTTGTGGGAAGGGAACGCAGGCAGAGTTCTGATGGTTATTGAGTGTAAAAGTTTGTGGGGACATTTGAAGAAGCGACGTGTTGAAACAGGACCCATCCCAGTTCTTCTCCACCTCATCAATCATGGCAGACGCGCACGTAAACACATGCTCTCAGTGTTTGCTGTGAGCTAATCCATTACAGCAAAACGGTACGTGTCAGCTCCTTATGCAAACACACAGGTATACAGCGCAGTCATCAGGAAACATGCCCAGTCCCATTTCCCTTCTTTTCTTTCCCGTCCCAATTAAAAGGCAGAAGAGGCCTTTTATTTTGGCCTCCCCTCAACACATTCTTTATCTCTCTGATCTGCACTCCTCCCTCCCTGCTCGGTCCCCTCAGGGGAGTGGGAATCGCTCCCCCCCCCGTGCTCCCAGGTCAGGGGTTCAGGTGTGTAGGTGTGTGTGTGTGGGGGGGGGGGGGGCTCACGTGGAAAGAGCGAGCAGCAGGTTGGGGCAGGCCTGTGCACGGGCAGGATCCTTTACTGCGAGAAACACTTAAAATTAAAACAGTGTGTGTGTGTGTGTGTGTGTGTGTGTGTGTGTGTGTATCAATGCACTAATCAGAGACTTCTGGGTAGATTTATGCCCCTGCCTTTTTCCCGACCTCCATTACACCAGCTTATATACACCCATTACAGGATATGACAGAGTACACACCCTTTAGACGAGCACAGCAAACTGCTTGCCTGTGTGTGTGTGTGTGTGCGCGCGTGTGTGTGTTTGTGTGCGTGAGATTGAGCACGATCCCATCTCACCACACTTCCCACCTTCCCATTAAGTCCTTGTCCACCTGCGAGTTCTATCTCTCCGTCTTGATCCGTCTTCTGCTCACTGCTAATAAGGTCAATGAGGAAGAGTCGGAAGCAGACGGGTGTAGAGTACATTACCGCGCTGCGCCGGCCGGTGTGGGCCAGGCCGGTGATTCATGCTCGCTGAGATGATGTAAGGAGTTTCTACTGCGCCGCAAAGTCGTTGGACTGTGCGGCAGGATGTGTTGATCACTCCGCTTCGCGATGCTTTGCTTCATAATATCACCTCGGGGAGCAGTTGGGCCCAGCAGGGGTCTGGACGAGGGCAGGCGGAGATGGAAGGATGGAGAATGAAGAGTGAGAGGAAAGTGTTTGGCAGAGGAATGAGGTTGGAGATTTAGTGACGATCTTTAAATGTCACAATAATGCTCAGCTTCGCAGGGGAGCGGAGGGAAATACCTCCGCCTGCTCCACAGAGGGAAAGAGTCTGACTTTTCTGAAGGTTAGCAGTGAACTTGGCTGTGGGGAGACGGCTCGTACCTGCGCCAGGAAGGTCTTCCAATTTTCAACTAAAAGGGAAAAGATGAGAAAAACAAACACTTGATCCTTCATCAGCCAGCAGAGACTCTGAAATGCTTTGCGATAGGGTTCGTGTCTAGAGCGGTGTATATGTTTGATTTTATTTCCTTCTCTATTACACACACACACGCAAACACACACACGCAAACACAAATATGCTCAGGTCCTTGTCCTCCAGCAGCCATCTGGTAACATTCCATTTACAGGGCCACCAGCGTTTTCACACTGATCTGTTGTCAGTCCACACACACACATACACACAGACCTGCACACAAACACAACCTTTTACTTCTATCTTTGTGAGGACTTGATGTATTCGCCAGGCAGTTACTCTGACCCTAACCATCCCAACTAACCCCTAACCCAAACCCAGGCCTCTGAAGTTGTGAGGATCGGCCAAAATGTCTTCGTTTCCCAAAAATGTCCTCATTTTGCTAGTGAAATGTAGATTTCAGCACTCGGTATGTTATAAGTACAAGAACACCTATACACAGAAACACACACACACATACACAGCAGCATGTTCACCTGCTTCTGCCTCAGAGGAAAAGAAAAGTTAGATTCACTCATAAACCTTTCATTGTATTCCCAGCAGGCATGGCTTATATGCCTCTGAAAAACAAGCACACACACACACACACAATTCCTGTGTCGATTTGTGTACCGTCTGTGCCGCTGGAATAAAAAGCATTAGAACTCTTCCCTTAAAAACCACATGCGCCTGTGTGTTAATTTCTAAAACTGGATGAGGCAGAAAGACAGGATTGAGCTTGTCATTAGACTTCACAGTCCGCCTGATTGTAAGAAGATTTCTCTCTTCTGCTCACCGCCTTTTGTGTGTTTTGCGCACGTGTGTACCTCTGTCTACTCTCTCCCACGCTCCCGCTCCTAACGATGGCAAATGTGCCCGTGTGTTTGCCAGGCATTGTTTCTCAAAAACAACAACACATCCAGGAACGTCTCGTTTTGTCGGGGTTTTGTGGAGGGAACACGCTCTAATTAGAGAAGCCCTATGAAGGTGCATCAAACGGAGCCTTGTCAAAGCTCAACCTGCTCGTGGCTCTCACACCGTGCACACATGCCACCTCTGATTATCGGAGAAATGTCTGTGTTTTTACCTACGCTGCCGAGTATTAACAGCCTTGTCAGTTTAGATTTACTGCAGATCTGATCCTAATCCACGTGTGTGCTCCCAGGCACACTTTTATATCCAGACAAAAATGTCTGTGTCTGTTTCAGGTGTTGCTTTTAGGGCCACATGGGCATGTTTGTGTGTGTGTGTGGGTGGGAGGTTCATGGCCAAAAGGCCTTTTCATAAAGTACATGCACATGTAAACACACCATTTACTTTACTGTCCTCACGCGTGTTTACTCAAGTTTCCCGTCCTGTTTGTTCACCCTGATGGGAGCAGCGTTTTCTGCCCAGGTCACCCGTGCTCACCTTGTGTGTGTGTGTGTGTGTGTGTTCTGTGTGTGTCCCCTCCCTTTCCTCAAGGTGCCAGTGATGATGGTGGAATCAGCCTCTGAGACCATTCGAACGACGCCGTCCAACCAGAACGGAATCAGCAGCCTCAGCAGCCAATCGGACGGCGGCGGAGGAAGAGAGGGCGGCTCTAAGGGAGACACCAATGGAGAAATCAGTCCGGTTGACTTGCTGCACCTGCAACAGCAACAGGTGTGTGTGTGTGAGTGGGTGCTTTGAGGCTTATGATTGACACTATGTTTGCAGATCTAGCCATTTATGTACTTATGAAACTGGCTTTGCAACACCTCCCATTTTTGCGCGCCGTGCACACACACCGTGCACACACACCGTGCGGCATATAGAACAGCATGTCCGCAGTCTTCGATTACGTAATGACAAACACTCAGCCGCTCTCTGGTAATTGTCAAACTTGCACTTCAGAAAAGTCTGACGAGGCCGGCGCGTCTGCGCTCGAATTACCCAGCAGTCACAGCGTGTCAGCTTGTTGCACCGGGACGAGTCCACTGTGATCGAGTCCACCGGGACGAGTCCACCAGGACGGTTTTGGCTGAGACGGAACCAGGACGCGGCCGTAAACGAAGCGATAACAAACTAACAACCGTTAAAGATGGAGGCAGCTGGCAGCACAAACATCCCTGGTTTCCTCTGGAGTTTGGTCTAAATTTGTCCCCAGGTCCCCCCCCACCCCCACCTCAGGTCCTCCGCTGCCTGTCCTCCGAAGGAACTCACGGAGGGAAAAAGAACTTCGGGGTTTCCTCTCCGCCTGCGTGCTGGAGGAGGTTTGGCTGAATAAAGAACAGTCCAGGCTCCTCAGGCCTGCTCTGATGCCCCCCCCCCACTGCATCTTCACCCTGCTTCCTCAGCAACCTTCAGCTGAAGACGTGCGCGCACAGACACAGTCACGCACAAACGCACATATATAAACACCCGAGTTGCAGCGTATACAAAGCAGGCCTTTATTCCGTCAGACGCGTCTGTGCTCCTAATGTTTTTGCACCTGTGTGCGCGAGCGTGCATGCTGGTATTTCCTCTCTTGAGCGGGTTAAAAACCACAGACCTCTACCTCCCTCTCGCTCCATCTTTTTCTCTTCCCCTCTTACTGGGCTTCATTTTCCCTCCGGCCGCTGTGGCTTGAGGAAGAGGGGAGAATATTTCCTCCGGACCACGCCTCACGCGACCCGTCGGCGGCCGTGGCACAGCTGTGTGGGACCGAGCTCCTCCTGTCTTTGGAACGTTCGAACGGGAGCCATTAGACTTAGTGCAAACCTGAACCTGTCTTGGATGGATCTGCCTCCCCCATCTTTCCTCCTTTCTCCTCCTCGCGTCCGTCTCTCACCTGGAGGTGCAGTTCAGGCCCGCCGGTGGGCACCGGAGCAGAAAAGACATGTAAGCAGAAGTCCTGACAGCACGCTGTTGTCAGAACACAAAGCCATATTTTCCTCCAGCCCCTTGGAAACCTGGAGGAATCCCAGCCACCCCCTGCTGGCGGGACCCTCCACCGGCCCCTCTGTGGACACATCTCCACCTTTCTGTCCTCTTTCTCCTTGTCTTCCAAATGAAGGATGGGAGGTGCATTATGAGAGAAAAGCAAGGTAGAGAGGCGCTGAAGCTATGCATTGTGGAGGGGTTGTGCTTGCTGGGGTGGGTGGGGGTGGGGGGGTGGGGGTGGGGGGGTGGTTACTGGAGGTGGAAAGGAGCTCTAGTGCTGTGAGGGAGGGGTGTAACGCAGAGATGTGTCAGAAAAGGGCGCCTGGGCCTCCCTTTGGAATGTGGCCTGTCTGCCTCCTCAGAAAGTACAGAGCAGTAGAGAGGGAGGAGAAAGGGAAGAGGGGGCAAAGACACGTTCTGCCCCATCACTGAGGAGGGCGGCGGACAAAGAGCGCAGTTGTTGGGGTAAAAGGAAGCCCGAGGTGGAGAAGTGAGAGCACGGCGGAGGATGTTTGTGAAGGTGGCTGGCATGGCTGCGGAAGGGAAGTGATGCTTTGAGGAGCAGAAATCAAAGCAGGAAAAATCTGAGCAGAAAGTGTGTGTGTATGTGTGTGTGTGTGTGGCTGGGTGGAGGCTACTCTGACGAGAACCAGGTGTCCTTCCGCTCCTCCCTTATGTATCTCGCCTGCCCATGTTTTGTTGTTTTTTTTTGTCTTTTTTGTCTTCCCTCATCAGCCTCCCTCTCCTCCCTTTTCTCTCTCCACCAATTAACCGCCCCTGGCCGCCCAGCCACCACAACAGTGGCGACAGGTAGGAAGGAAGGGATAGAGAAGTAGGGTCCTTGTACCTCTTTGTGGGGACCTTCATGGATGTAATGTATTACCCAGCCTCTTACCCTAATCCCAACCACTCCAACTAACCCTCTAACCCTAACCTAAACCCAGTTGTAACTCCAACCTTAAATCCAAGTCTTAACCCTCACGCAGGCCAGGTTGTGAGGACCAGCTCATATGTCCCCACTTCCCAAAAACCTCCTCACTTTGCTAGTTAAATAAGTATCTTGATACGGTGTATGTAGAAGAACACACACACATACACGGGTGGTTACACACATGCAAAGAGCTGATGTGAGTTAATGAAGGGTGTAATTAAGGAGCCACAGTGATGACTACGGATCAGGGGGATCTGATACAGATCTCAGATATACACAAACACTGATGAAAGATAGCCATTTTGCGTGCATGTGCAAGTTGCTGCAGGGGGGAGGTGTTTGTGGACAGATGTCCAAGATTAGTGGGTGTGCTAACAAATGATGAGAGATCCTGGATAATTCAGAAAACGGATTGCTTCCTGTGAGCTAGCTAGTGGATGGAGGTGGGGTGTTTTCAGACAAACGGGACTCCTCCGGACCGCGATCCCTGGCTAAATGATGGGAGGTGAATGTTGGTCACTGGGGCAGTTATGTCTTGTTTGACCTCCAACTCTCCAATGGGGTTCACTCTCAGGTCAGGGGTGCAGCGGCAATGTTAGCCTGAGAAAAGAGATTTTTTGTCATTAGCTAGCACAGCGGGATTTAATTTAATTACATTAGCCTCACGTCTGTATCTACTTGGAAGGTGTGCGCTGTGTCATTTTGCCGTCTGTCTTGTCA
Source organism: Tetraodon nigroviridis (assembly GCA_000180735.1). NCBI lineage: Eukaryota > Metazoa > Chordata > Actinopteri > Tetraodontiformes > Tetraodontidae > Tetraodon > Tetraodon nigroviridis. The sequence continues at coordinate 379,985 of CAAE01014528.1, read as the reverse complement.
GCATCCATAACCTGTGTGTGCGTCGGAGCGTCGTGTGCGAGGGCCACTAAATCAGTCCCAGGCCTCTCCGTGAGGGCTGTCGCCTCCTAAAAGCTTTCCCTCGCTCTGGGCCGGGGCTTCGTCTTTATGGTCCAGGTCAGGAGGGTTCGAAGGTCGCCAGAGGTCATGCTGAGCCTGAGGAGGAGCAAGTGGTGTTGCCTAGCATCAGAGAACACCCACTGCTGTTAGCGTGGTATTACAGAGAGTCCTATAGAAGCCGACTTTCTACAGGAGTCTTAAAGCACCAACAGCTCCCTTTATCTGCCTTCTTTGACTTTTGCTGTTTAGTTGTTGCACTCTTGAATTCTCTGCCTGTGTCTTTGCTTTATTTTGAAAAAAACTTCTAAAGCCTTTTTATGTATGTCTTATTTTTCTTAGCACAGTAAAAAGAGAACTTACATTAATTCACTTCAGTGACACACACACAGACATCTCCAATTTATTATTTTTTTAATGAAAGATTCTTAGAAGCTGAGACTCATAATAAACCTTCTTGGTGACCTTACTCATTTTTTCCTCCATCTTTCCTCCATAACTTTGTCTTGCTTGAATTTTTTGCATTTTTCAGTTTTCTTTCTGTGTGTAAAGACTCACACAGCTAACTTTTTTTTAACATCTGCAATCATTTTTGCATAAGTGCTGATGAATTTTGCTGTTTTGCTACATGGCTCCATGGAAACACGCTATGGGTACCTGGACGGTGGACATGGTCCACCAGGACAGCTGGGAGACAGTCACGCCTGGTTGACCCAACCAGTAAAGAGGCTCAGAGACGAGAATAGACAAGATACCACGAGAAGGTGTGTGTGTGTGTGCGTGTGTGAGTGTGTGTGTCGTCTCTGTTGTGGAGACTGAGTTATATACACACATCTCCAGCCTCCTGAAGGGGCTAGATTGGGTTTGGTTGCCATGGGAGTGTTTGGAAGCACTTACACCCGTCAAATAACACACACACACACACAGACACACACACACAGATACATACACTGACTACATACAGGCGCTCTTCATGGAAAGGCTTCTTTTTCCTAGATTTTGTGAGAAGGCCATTGTCGACTCTCACTCATCACATGTGACTGAAGGCTTTTCAAGAGGTCAAAGGTCAGCAAGAGCCTCATTACTGGTCAGTGATGCTGGGTTGTGACTGGCCGCCAGTTTGTGCGTTACCGCTACTTTCTCGGCCGTAATTGGTTTTAATTGGTGTGTGCTCTGATGCTGCATTTCAGAGTCCATCATAGACAAAGATCAAAAGGAAAATCAAAAGAAGAAAGCTTTAGATCAGAATCGAACCTGCGGACGTTTCAGAACATCTGTTTGTCACGGCCAGTTTTCCTTCCAATGCTGACAAGGCTGCTGCCGGGGGAATAGTTTCCCTGGAAACAGTCAAGAGTCCGAGGCGCGCACAGCGGACGTGCACGTGCACACAGCGCACACACAATGGCTGCAGAGGCCTAAGTGTTGCTAATTAGCTAGTCTGAGCTGCTTCTTTGTGCGAGCCATTTTAAAGAAGAGATTAGAGTCAACAGGGTGGTGAGGAGGAATGTAGCGCTGCTTTCTTTCTGGCCTTTTCTCCTCAGGATGCCATGTACAGTCTTCCAAAATAAAATGACACACAAACTCTTGATTTGTTATCTTTCCAGAGAATTTTGCAACATTATAAACACAAAAGTACCATGAATTATTCATCATTGTAATATTGAAAAATATTTGATGTTTTTGGTGAGTTTAAACATTAACATTTATATTTAGCCAGGTGTTGCAACAGAAGGTGAAACCCACAATCTCTTTGTTTCTCCTTTTTAGAACACACCCCACTTCTGTTTCTCATTTGGGGAAGTTACAGATTTTGTATGTGTTTAGAAGTTAGAAGACATGAAAGAGTTTTAGTTCCATTCAGGCAGGTCGTCTGGCCTGGACTTTTACAGACCAGTGACTTGAAACTTGTTTCCTGTTTAACCAACAGGTGTGTGTGTGTGTGTACATTTTTTTTTTTTTACGTGCATATAGGGTGTATCTGTATGTACATGTGGCAGACAGCCTCTGTTTGCCCACATTTGTGTTTTTCCTGTTTCCAGGATCCTGGCAGCATGTTGCCTGTGCTATTGGTTATATTTGGTTATTAATAAAACCAGTTAAACTGTTTCCATATGTGGGGCCTGGTTGCCATGCTAGTGCTCTCGTCGTTCTGGACAGGCCTTGCACAGCATCTCCTTAGGAACAACTTGTGCTGGGAAGCAGACGCAGCTTCAACTTAAGAGAAGTCGTTTAAATAAATAACACCCAAGTAGCCTTGTCTTCATACTGACCAAATTACCCATCTATCCTACCTTATACAAGATGACAGCTAAATATTTTGAGTGTGTGTGTGTGTGTGTGTGAGCGCGCGCGTGTGTGTGTGTGTGTGTGTGTGCGTGTTTTCCGCTGTGGGCTGGGTCTGTCTGGAGCAAGACTGTCCTCTCTTGCCAAAAACGCTATGATGAAAACCGCAGGGAAACTGCATATGTGTATATAATGTATGATGTGTGTGTGTTCTTGCATGTGTATGAGTGAGTGAAAGAAATTTGCTGTCGTGCGATTTGCCATCAATTAGCAGTCGGGCTAAGATGAAAGCCACAATAGAGCGGGAGCTGCTTTTATATCCTGGAAGTGAGTTTTTCTCTCTTTTCCGTCCCAGCTCACCTCATCATTATCTTAAATTGTTTCGTGACGTCCTTTCCACTTCTCCTGACAGAGAAAACTGACGTTCCCTTGGGAAGATTTAGGTTTTTTTTATTATTATTATTTTGCATGTGTGGGTTCGAAGCGTGTGTGTAATGATGTGATTGTGTCATGACATAAAGCAGCTCTGGGGATTCGGTGGGCTGGGTTTTACGGCCCTGCCTGTGAATCAATACAAGAAATATTAAATGGGTTTTGGGACATTTTTGAAGGGGAGAGGTTTTCTCATTTCTTCAAACAGCTCTGAACTAAGAGCACCATCTGGAAAACGCCGGCGTTTTGAAAAAAAGAAAAAAAAAAAAAAAGGTCCCTTTTATGAAAAGTAGGATGTGAAAAAAAAAAACCCAGCTAAAATCAGCGTAGTTTTCAAACACTGTGGTATATTTTGAAGTTCTCTCTGAGTATGAGAGTTTTATTGCGCTGGCTCTTGGACGTGCTCTTTCCTCTCTTTAATGGTCAGTCTGGGCCCACTGAATCTCGCTTCAGCCATTTTAAAACCTCAGCTCTCCATCGGTGCCCTTTATATTACGGAAACATTGCATTATAAAGCTGAACGGGATCGCATCTGGCTGGAGTCGCCGAAGGTGTCCCGCAAACCTTCCAGCTAGGCCTTTTGTGGACAACTGTTTCGGAGACTATGCGGCGAGAAGCAAGAATACATAAAAGCTGGCGAGGAGAGACCGGAAAGACCCGGTTAATGCCAGTAAGGGAGCGTGTGAGGAGGAGCAAAGGGAAAGGAGCGAAGATTTGGCACAGCATGTTTGTTTGTAACCCACCGTGAAACTGAGCAGCTTTACCGGGATTTGGCTCAGGCAACCTTTTACCCCTATATGTTTACCCTCGATGTATGGCTAACAACTGCAGCGTGCCATCAATCAGCCTAGCCGGAACGCGCAGACTCGTTCTCTGACAGTAAAAAGCCACTTGTAACTCTAGCTTGAATATTGATGTGGTAATCCTGCGCCTCTACCTTTAGCCACTTACCCCAGTCCCACAGCTGCCCTGTGGTAATAGGTTTAGTCTGACAGAGCGGAGGCAGCAGCCCCCTTCATAAGGCCAACAGCTGCATTCAGATTTGTTTTCCATTGGCCTGAGTAATCTATTTTGAGTTTCTCATATCTGCTTTTATAATTTATCGCCCATAATAAAAAAAAGAAAAGGCCAATATGGATAACAGATTTGCTGAGAATGCCAAAAGAGGGACAGAAAACTTGAAAACACAGCAGCTAAATGTTTATTAGTGTCACTACATGAAAAAGACCGTGAAGATAGGTGACTGATCAGGTGATTTTAAGAAAGTTCACAGCTTTTTGTGCTTAGCGATAGCGATGTTTTTGATTTATGAGGGTCTGATGCAGCTGTAGGAGGCCTTCACAGAGGTATGCCTGAGCTGTAAATCATCAACAGTACATGCAACGTGTGCGATGTGCTGAAGGAGGCCTAAAAAAGTGTCATTTTAGCAAGCGAAGCGATGGTGAGCTAGTAGGACGACTCGCTAGGGTCCAATTCCAGGACTTTGTGTTGCCTCGCACCCTTTTTTTCAGCTCCACTCACTGGAGACAAAGGAAGCAGCGCGGCTCCATCCTTCACCGGGACAAACCCTCTAGAGTTCAGACTTTCGCTCAGCAAAGCATGAGAAATGATGAGCCAATGGTAAACGTTTCCACGGTTGAATTTCGAAATAGACGTCCTAGAAAACAGCGCGGCCTGCGCTTTTCTAAAAAGAGCCTCATGTGAACGTCCGGATTAGCAAACGTGGCCACTGTGGATTATTTGTTCTGCCTGGAGCCGTGACTTGTTTATGCTTTATCCAGAATCTGCGTCTCCTCCATAAACACCGCCTTTGCTTTTTGTCACCCTTTTTCCTGGCTTCCTGATTGGTTGCGTCTGCGGTCTTGTAGTCCTCGTCCAGCTGAAAATAGTTCCTATGTGGTTTGATCTGCTTGGAGGAACCAACTGTTATTCTGTGATGGACCCAACACATGTTGTGAAGTTGGAAACAAAATTCATCACCACTGATTAGCTGTCGCAGTAAAGAGGGAATTTCAAGAAGGAGCTGAGTTTTTCAGGTGGTTCCTGGTGCTGGTGTGAGTTAGGAGAGGCCTGGTGGGACGGGAGCATCAACGCAGCTCTTCAGCTCCACTGGTGGAGCAGAAGAAATCCACCGCTCCAGTCTGGTCCTGGTCCCTCCAAGACCGACTGAGGCAGCCAAGTGTGACTTTGTCCTCAACCTGTGTCTCTCTCCTCCTCCTCCTCCTGCTCTCTTTTCCTGGGGGAGCACAAGGTGAAGCCTCTCTGCCTGAGCTCTGTTCTGCACAGATGAAAGAAGGAGCTTCTCACCCTCCACCAGACTGTTTTTTTCCCTTTTTTTGCTTCTTCTGGGTCTAAGAGCCAGACAAATTCGATACCACCTGCCTTCCCCTTGCCCTTTCCAATTCCCCTCCTCCTCCTCCTCCTCCTTCCTCAAGGCCAGCCCACTGTCTGCCCCGGGGGCTGTTTATCTACGGGGGGAGATGAGGAGGAGGAGAATGGGACCGGTTTGTTTCGTTTTGGCCGTCAACAATGGACCTCAGTCTGTGCTGATGGACTACTCCAACATATGGTACCCACCTGTCTCCCTGTCTCCCTTTACCCCCGCCACCCCCCCTTCCATTTTTCTAATGTGTCTCTGTTTATATTCTTTTGCTTATTCCTGCGTTCCGTCTCCCTGTCTCACCCAAACATGCTGGGAGGATTAGAGGCCAGATTCATCACACACGGACCTGTTTGCTTTAGCAACCTGAGCCAGGCATGCGTGCACACACACACACAGACACACACACACACAGACTTACACACACACAAATAACTGAAGACAGTTGCAACATGTTGCGGGATTTTGCATAAATGAATAGATGAATGAATAAATATCAATTAATGACACACAAACACACACTGGAATCTTGTCACACATTTAGCTGCTTTATGTCTTTGATTCTTTGAAAAGGTTTGTTTTTAACCAGATTTTTGGAACACCGCTATGGACAGAAGCACAAAGCTAGTGTGTGTGGGTGTGTGTGGGTGTGTGTCTGAGAGAGAGTGACTCTGATGAATTTAAAAATGCTCTGTTATTAAAGACTGTCAGAGGTGATGATTTACAAAGGGGAGTGATGACAAGTCAAAAGAACTCACACACACACACACACACACACACACACACACGCACACACACGGTACTCTAATGCTGGCCTCCAAGCTGAGCAATGACCTCCTCACCCTTCCTTCCCCTTCCTCCTCCCCTTCTCTCTCTCTTACTCTAATAAAACCTGTCTGACACCACTGATGTGTACATGTATGCATGTTTGTGTGCGTGTGTGTGTGTGTGTGTGTGTGTGTGTTCCACCGCAGCACAAAGACTCTGTTGTTGGGCCTCCCTCTTAGGCCTCTCTCATATTTTCTTTAAAGGTGCAGTGCTTCCTAAGAATGCCACAGGGGGAGCGCAGCGTTGGGTTTGGAAGCTTCTAGGAGGACCTGACGGGTGCGGGTGGTTGGGAGGACGGGTGGGCGGTTGGGGGGGCAGAGGAGAGCGGGGCATTCTTCACAATTCTCAGATCACCCAGGTCACCTAGAGAAGTCGTGGAGTGTACATGGAAAGAATGAATGAGAGAGAGGTCAAGAAGAGAAGCGCTTTTTGAAAATGGTGTGTGTGTGTGTGTCGGGGCGTTGGTATGCACACATGCATGTGTGTGTCAGTACAATTACATTGCTTCCATTTCATTTGGTTAATGGTTATTACGGAATGGGAGCTAATACATAAATAGATGGACTGTTGAATTATTTATTCATGAAGTTTCTGCATTTGGGACAGTGAACGCTGCTTCATTAGCCGTCACTGTAATATGGGTTTTAATATAGTTTTACAAATACAAAATTCTTATGAGGCAAATAGAACAGAGCTTTGGTGTTTGGATATGTATTACACAAATTGGATTAGCTGTATTGGTGAGGGGGGTCTGTGTCCATTATCCTCCACTTTAAAACGTTTTTTACTGCGCTCATGTCTTATCAGGGATGTAGGACAGATGCTGTTGTGTATTCTCTGAATTTAGGAGCCCCCCGAGGCAGACTGTGATTTATGATTTTGCATTCGATAAATGAAATTTGACTTGTGTTGACACGCTCCTCACCAGAGAAAACAAGGAGGATTTGTTTTAACAGCCCCTCCGCTTCAGAGGTCTGTTTGCAGTCCGTCGAAGTTATTTTCACCTCTGACTTGAACATTTTCTAAAGTAAATCAGACGCAGGAACGGCTGGACAGTAAAGGAGGACAACTGCACGTCCACTTTAACTGAACTGGTGTGATTTCATATATGAGGCTGTTGTTTATTCCTTTTATTGCATTTAAAACTGGGTATAATTGGGAGGCTGTGTGTGAAGCAACAACTGCTGTTCACACCCAGGACGTTGGCAATGTTTTTTGTCACACAGAGTGCTTTTTTTTGTCCAGGCTGTCTGGTTGCAACACCTGCATCCACAAAAGCAGGCAGAGCGGAGGAGACAGGCATCACCTCTGCTTGGTCGGAGGGTTTATGAAAGCCATAAATGGCTCTTTAATATAGTGGTAATCAGGGTGGTAATTTGGGTGGAATTGTCCCTTATTGTTGCCAGACATGCCTCCGCAACTCCTGCCAACACACACGCATTCAAACACGCACACACACACACACACAAACTGAGGCAGACAGGGTGTTCAAGGAATAATTCACACCACATGCCAACAAACTGGGCGGTTATGTTTTTTTTGTGTGTGAGCCTTTTTGGTGTTTGTGTATTCGTGTGTGTGTGTGTGTGTGTGTGTGTGTGTGTGTGTGTGTGTCTGCTTTAAGGCTGTGGTCAAGCAGTAAAATGGGAGGGGGTTCCTAAGTTTTTTGTAGTGTTAAAATGCATGTGTGTGTGTGTGTGTGTGTGTGTGTGTGTGCCTGCTATAATTTAAAAGCCATGTCCATGCGAGTGTGTGTTTTAATTGCGGTCTCGACAAAGTAGCAAGTGTGCATGATACAGATGGTTTTCATCACTCAGGCAGCACAGAAACTCCTCTCTCCCTCTCTGTCTCCCTCCAATCTTCCCAGTCTACGTTTGTAATTAAACATTAACCAAACACACCAGTGAAATCCTAATATGACAGAGTGCCGAATGTGTGACGCTGCACAGGGTGTGTGTTGTATCACAGCTACAGTTTTACGCTGTTGTGAAACGATGCAGGGGACCCGATTGCTGGAGCTGCAGGGTTGGGAAAGAACATCCTTTATTCTGGCCGTTAATTTGTGGTGGCAACACACACACACATGCACACACTTGTGCAGACACACACACACAGACTTTCATAAATCAATATTTACTTAAGAACCTTTCCCCTTTGAGTCAGAGGAAGCAAATGTGCATCCCGCTCTCTAACCCTCTAACCCTGTCATGAGGTGTGTGCGTGTGTGTGTGTGTGTGTGTGTGTGTGTGTGTGTGTGTGTGTGTGTGTGTGCTGACAGTAAGTGCAAGGCTGCCTTGTGTTTTGACATGGGTGTTTTCTTGTTTTGTTTTAGAACCAGTCCAGACATTCCAGAACAAATGTCTCATCCTCAGGAACTTCAGATGTGTTTATACAGTTTTATTACAGTTTTATTACAGTCGCTGGTGATGAGGAAAATGAATGAGGGAGAAAGAGCAGTGGGGTTGCTGAAAGTGGAGGGAGATCTGAGAAAGTAGTGGTATCACTGGTTTGAATGGACAGCACTGGAGGGAAGAAAGACGAGAAATGGAAAGAGTGGGAGGAATGAGGAGGTGGGTGGTGGTTCGTCAGAACTCTCCAGGGCACATCAGACAAAACGGTTTCTTACATCCCTCTGACACACACACAAACACATGACACACATGAAGATATGCTGACACACTTCTGCCTCAGAGGATGTGGAAAACCCGCTTGGCTCGGAAAAGAGGGAGGGAGGAAAAAGGAGAGGAAGCGGAGGAAGGGAGGGCAGGGAAACAAAGAATGGAAAGAGGAGATGGTCAGAGTTTAGAAATTGAAAGTTTTTGGGATACAGCAATACCAGTGTGTGTGTCTGTGTGTGCGTGTGCGTGTGTGTGTGTGTGCATGTGAGATAGAGAGAGAGTGAGTGAGAATGAGAGAATTGTCTATTCAACCTATTCCACTCTTCTTTCAGGCACTCCAGGCAGCCAGACAGTTCCTCCTCCAGCAGGCCTCCGGACTCAACTCCCCAGGCAGCAATGAGGTCAAACAGAGTCCTGTGCAGGTCAGAGCACACGCGCACGCGCACGCCCGTGCACCCGCATGCAGGCACCCAGTGCTGCGATCAGGCCTCTGGCTACTGCAGCTCCACCCTCCAACCTGCCGTTTCGGACAGATTGGCATATTTCAACTTTTCTTTTTTGTCCTTAATGACATTTTCCGCCTGCATGTGTCCGTGTCCGCGTGATGTTTGTGCTAATTGGAGTTTCAGCGGGAGCAACCGGAGTACAGGCTGACCGCAGAGAGACACTTGACGAGACCACAAATACGCAGATGGCACTAATTCCAATCAGCGTCTCTGAATTACCAACGTGAAATTACATCTGGTGCATGTTTGCAATTATGGGATGTGCAGGGAAGATGCAGATATGGAGTTTGCACTCATGTTTCATCAGTAAGTGTAAGTGGGGCCGTGGGCTTACGAGAGCAGGAAGATGGAATAATGGGACGAGGCTGCGGCGTTCGGTAGCATCGTGCGCCTCAGATGGCAGATTTGAAGCAGATGCGCGCGGTGAGCGGCTAACTGAGGAATCCAAACTCCCGCTAACGGTTAAAAAAACTGCTGTTAGTCTGACATCAGGGTGGGGCAGAAGCCTGGATCTTTACATCTGTGAATCTGACAGATTCTCAATCTGTTGAATTGAGTTAAACGGAGGTCAGCTGACCTTCCTGATATAGATAGTTTTCCATAGAGGTGTATGCGTGTCCTTGCTTTCCCTACACGCACACGCGCGCACATGCGCCCGCGCCCTCTCCTGTTATCTCCATCCCTTGTTTGTCTTGTTTGTTGGTGTCTGCCTCAGCTAGCCTCTCTGTACTCTCCAGGGCATCAACGCTAAATCTCTGTTGTCTGAGCTGTCAGCTCACATGGAAACACACACCCAGATAACCCGCGTAGTCACTTTGATGGTGATGTGTTTGTGTGTGTGTGTGTGTGTGTGTGTGTGTGTGTGTTTTCTCAGTCAGATACACAGATAAACCATACATTGTTACCTGTTTGGCAGCAACATTAAAGTTGTTTATAGGCCGTCAGAGCCTGCAGGTCACATGACTAGATGATCATTATTATTATTACATGATTCACTCAATTAGAACAATTTTGTTTCTGCAAATCTAAAAAGTGGAGCAAGGGCACTGAAGCAATCATGAGCCGGATGCAGGAAGTGAGTCAAAGCAGACATCGGGCTGGAACACGTCCACGGGCAGGGAGTGCACGGCGGCGTGCCGAGCCCGCCTGATGTCGGGAGCAAAATGGCTGTCCCCGGGTTGCTTCCTGCTGGGCTGCTCTCACACATGCAAATGAAGCTCAGCCAATAATGAGATCTTTAGGAGCTCCATAATTAGATTTTTCCTTTCCTTCCAGGGAGAATGACAGAGGCAGACAGAGGAAGACCTCCATTCGTGCCTCGACTTCTCTGGAGAAGCCTCGGTCTCTGCCGACCCCCCCCTCGCGCCCCCACCCTCTGCTCCTCACTGTCTCACCCCTTCCCATCATATTTCTGTCCTTTTCTTTATTTATAATAGAGGGGAGTATCTGAGCGGAGAGCAAAAGAAACTCAGATTATATCTGCTTTTTGATTGGTTGTTCAGAGACGTTGGAGACGTCTCTGTGTGTGACTGACTGCATGAGATCCTATCAGTCCTTCGTGTGTGTGTGTGTGTGTGTGCCTCAACAATAGCATAAGTCTTGTCAGACAATAATGGGGAAAAAAAGTGGATTTTTCTAAATTAAACTGCAGCTGTTGCTGAAAACGTACAAATACCAGAACCGAATATTGTTAAAAATCGCCTTTTTTTGCGTTATTGACCAGCTTCGTCAGCGTTCACCTATACTTGGCCACTTGAGTGTGTGAACGAATTAGTTGGCACACAGCGGTGGTAATTTACCGGATTACCCACCATGGTGGATAGCCTTTGAGGCCGTGGCTACAATAGACACACTTGCCCCGTTCTCGGAGCCTGGGTGGGCACATGCACACCCATTTGGCAGCCGTGCAGTTGGCACACTTAGCACCATGCCATTTGGCGTGCACGTGTACAGACGGAGGCACGCGCTTGGCCGCGGCCCGCACGCATGTAATTGAATAGCGCGGTGTCCCGTTTTCATGTATTATTGAGGAGCTCGTTTAATTAGAAAAAAAAATGAAAAGACTCATTATAGATATGTTGATTAGCTTGGTTCTCTGCTCCCCTGAGAGGGCCGGCATATTGGGATGGAGAGGGAGAACCGGGGGACGCAAACACGGGCAAGAAACTGAGCCGTGTCGGCCGGAGAGCAGAGATTTTATTTCATCGGTGTTTCCAACTGGGCTCAGCGGTTTCTGCTAAGGTTTTATTTGAACGGGTGAAGCTTCTGGGCCCAGTTCTGAGGCGGGGCTCCGGTCTGTTCACCATCGGCACGAACACGTCTGTGGAGCTGAAGCCGCTCCTGCTCGCGTTCTCCTCTTTCTCTTTTTAACGGTCCGTCCCCACGGTCGCTTCTTTTGTCCACTCTCTCAAAGTGCTTACTTGGCGCTTTCTCTTATTTGCTGTGGAGGGAATCGGGGCGGCGCACACACACACACACACACACACACACACACACACACACAAATGTGCGTGGTTGCGGTGCTATGGGGGCCCTGACGGTTTGTCAGGGCTGCAGGAGGAGGTCGGGAAGCCCAGTGGAATGGCGTCGGCTCTGAGGTCTGGACAGACGGAGGAGAGGTTCGGGTCTGCCCACCGAAGCGCGAAACTCTTATTTTGTGATTTGAAACATGAGTGAAATCAGTAATGAAATATGGTCGATAACGGCCGCTCACACTTCCCAATGAAGTGCTCCGTGTGTGTGTGTGTGCATGTATGTGTGTGTTTCTGGGAATGTGTTGTCATTTTTATTCTGGAGCACTCAGGCGTTAGATAGAGGGAGGAGGGGAGAGGAAGGGAAAGTGAGTGTGTGTGTGTGTGTGTGTTGGGGGGGGGATTTTCCACTTGAACTTACTGGTCTTTTACTGTCCTATCTGAAGTTTTTTTCAGTTTTTTATTGTCTGGCCCCTGTCAGGAAGAACCGACTGTTGTGTGCTTCCACAGAAAACGAGTCTTATCTTTCTCTCTGTTCTCTCTGCTGACGTCCAACCTCTTCCACTCATCATGCACATGCATACGCGTTGGTGGATAATTCAGTTAGCAGCACAAATGTGTTTAAAGTACAAATCTTTAAACATTTAAACCCACTTAAACCCGTCAAACTAAAGATTCGGTTCAGCCTCGGGTTCTCTGAAATGTTTGTGGCTGTCGTTGCTTCCATGATACTCTGCAGCTGCACTTAGCGTTTGTGCAAAATACCTATACGTCTACATATTGTACAGCGACATTTGTTTAAATTTGATACAGATGCCAAAAGACTGGTCTTCTACACACACACACACACACACACACACACACACACACACAGGCTGTAGTCAGAAACAACAATCAGCAGAAACATTGAGGCTGTAAGATTTTGACCCCACTAAATTTTACCCATCAGTTCTCCCCTGAGGAACATGGCCCCTAGCCCTGCTTCAGATTAGCTGGAGGAGGGGTCCTCACCACATACAATGGGGCCCTTTTTGCTTCCAGTGGAGGCCTGGCCCTGAGCTCCAAACAACGCTCTCAGCACAGTGGGCGCTCCTTATATTTCTCTTTTTTCTCTCAAATGCTTTTCTCCTTCAGTCCTTCTCAGAGTCCCCCCCCCACACCACACCACACACACACCACACACTCACACACCACACACACACACGTGTGTTCGCGCGCGCTCTGTCCCCGCACCCTCATGATGTGCACAAGCAGCGGGAGCAGTAGATGATAGCGACGCTAGCTGCTGAATAAACAGACAGAAATGGGGGGTTTTACCGCACACACAATGAAAGGGTGACTGCAGGTGGGCAGGTGAGTGTCCCACAGGTGTTCACGTGCATGAAAAAGGCACAGATTTCACTTTTTTCCACCACCGCAAAAAGAAAAAAAAAAAAGAATCAAATTTATTTAAAGGAATTTACAGAAGGAATTTACAGAATTAGACGCATTTTATATGGGAAATGAAAAGATTAGTCAGCTATCAGGTGGGCGTGTGTGCGTGCGTGTGTGTTTGTTTGTTTTTTTGTGTGAGGCGTCTCATCTACAGTGAGGTGGTAATGCTCACTGACAGGGATAAACAGCGTTGGGGTTTGCTCCTGCCAGGCGAGGGGGAGGAGGTCTCCCTCTATCTCTATCTCTCTCTCTCTCTTTTGCTCGCTCTCCCTCTCCCCCTCTCTTTCCTGCCTTCTCCTCTGTCATTTTTTTCAATTATCCCTCTCTCTTGTGTCCCCGTAGACCCAGAGGCAGGGTCGGCATCATTTAGACTGAGAGCCTGTTTAGATTCAGATTATAGCCTCCTTTCTTCTCAACACTCCCTCTCTCTCTCTCTCTCTTTTTCTTTCTCTCTCTGTTTCCCTCTAACACACACACAAATACACATAGAACACACAGTTACGCTCACTTTGAGTGACAGCCTGCCTGTGGTTTGTGTGTTTTTATCAAAGCTAGACTGAAAAAAAGAAAAGATTCTCACATTCTTTAGATGTCAGATGAGTTTATTTGCAGTTCAAATATTAATTTTAATTTATTTAGACCACAAACAGAAGGAGTGCTGAGGGAGTGAGTCCAAAGTTCACGCCTAAATGAGCGAGCGTGCGGACATTTAAGGCTGCAGCAGGCCGATTCCCCCGACTGCTGGCTGGTTTAATATCACACCCTCCTTCCTCCCTCTCTTTCCGAGGTCTCATCTGAAATGGAAAACGGGGTTTTCCTTCTCGTTAGAATGGAAACCATCAAGGGAGGACAGGAGAGAGGGATCCAGCCTCATTGAAATGCAAGTTCTCTCCCCCCGTCTTTCTCTGTCGGGGCTCCTCTGGGAGCCAATGCCTTTCTCCTCCTCTCTCCTTCCCATCTTCAGGGCGCTCCCTCTCTTCCTTTGTTAATCAGTTAAACTCCCTCTTCAAACAACCCCTCTAATTACTCCTCCACTCTCTGTAAACGACAAGGCCGCGTCTCGCTTCTTCTCGCCTCCCTCAGCTCCCTCTCTTCGAGACAGGAGTTGACCTCTGTCAGCCGCCGACCCTCAGCAGCACAGCAAGTGTGTGTGTGTGTGTGTATGTGTGTGTGTGAGTGCATATGTGACTTATTCTTGCATCTTCTGTTCAGGCCTTTTTATTATTTGTACAACGTTGCCGTGTATCACACACCTGCTAACGTGTGTTTGTTTTTCTTCGTGACGCTGACACCAGTAATAACACGTAACCAAAGCCATTTTATTAAGAAAGGCATTTGGAAAGCAAATATTCTTATTACAATCATTTTACTACTACTATAACTCTGGAATTCTATAACTTTGGTTACTTCCCATAAATGTAAGTTGCATTCACTGGCAGCTTCTACAAAAATAACACGGAGAAATGTTTTCCTGCTAATCTATATTTGAAATGTTTCCACCAGTAGGTATGAATTATACTCCTCCGTTTTATTTGGAAAACTGGACGTTAACAATGTTTCCTGACAAAAAAGTAGGAGCATTTTAGTCTGGAATATAGGTGACTTTCACTTTTTCTCCTCTGCTTTAAGCTCTTGTAGGACAAAAATGGGAGCAGTTCCATTCTCCTCCTGACACTTTCTCCTTCTTTTTCTATTCTGCAACCATTGTTTCCATTCTGTCTTTTATCTCCCATCCTTCCTTCATTTCTTTTCTGTCTTCCCGTGAGTGGATCCTTCCTTTTCCGCTCTTTCTGCTCTCCCGCCAGCTTTACCTCAACCGCTAATCTGCCACGCATCTCTCTCTTTTAAATTAACATGCAATATGGAGGGTAAAAAAAAAGGGTCGACAGCGGGGGGAAAAAATTAAATGGATTTAATAAATGGCTGACTTCAAATCGCCCGGCTTTTCAGCCTCTCCCTATTCACAGTCCAATGAAAGGGGAGAAATCATTCACCAGGAGAGACAAAGCTGAATGAAAATATAATTCCGCATTGTGAGGTGCTTTTGTCCTGGCCCGTCAAATCGCTAATGGTGAGGCTTTTGTTTTGCGACGGCGCTCTCAGGCTGGCGGTGTCGTATGGCGGTGGCAACGCATGCCCCATAATCACCACGCTTTGTGATATTAGATTATAGGGGCAATTAATGGCGTCAAATCTTAACTACTCAGCATTCAGCCTGCCACAGACGCACATTCAGCCTTAAACACATGCGTACATGCACGCTTCCACGCGCGCACACCGGCATCAAAGCGTCAGCCAACACGCCGAAAGGTGCTATAACTCCAGTAATTATTACGCCCGCGACTGGAAAATGTCAATGGCGGTGTGTATAAAATAGAATGTATGAGTTGTCAGAGGGGAAGAATGGGATGCACAAGAGCAATTAATTACAGCTTTTCATTTGCCAGCGTAGACTGACAAGGCCCGGCGGTGGGGGCAAGATGGCACGGCGCCAAGAGGCGACCATAAACGAACACGACTAAAACGAAACGGCCAATCTCCCCCCCCTTTCCCCCCCAACCCTGCTGCCACAGCAGCAGCAGCAGCAGCAGCAGTGGTAGGCCTCTCGGACTGGGGTTTCTCACCCACCCACCCACACACACACATACACACACAGCGTGCAGTTGAGCTTTAAGATTAGGGTTAGAGCAGATATAAATGACCAGTCTCCGAGGTGATCGTGCACCTCAAACAGTCGGGGTTGTGGCAGTGCAACGTGCCGACGCAGGAGGTGAAAAGTGAAAAGAATCTCCTGCTCAGTCGTATTTATAGATGTTTCACTGTCACAAGTGTCGCTTCCTCTTTCATTGTCACTGTTTTCACCACTTTATCAGCGGGATCTTCTTCTATTCGTTCCTGCATTCAGGGTCCTAGTTTCAGACCAAACTCGTTGCCCTTTTTCTGCGTTTTGCAGTCAGATTAGCATCTCCCTGTTCAGTGCACGTTACAGGAGTGCTTGCACACCACATTCTGCAAAGAATCACTTCTTTCCCCCGTGTGTGTGTGTGTCTCTCTCTCTCTCCCTCTGTCTTTCTCTCTCTCTCTGCATTTGCCCGCCTGCAGCTCTGTCTGATGAGATGTTTATCTCATCAGATAGCCACATTGTTGTTCCTTTGGTGTTAGCTAGGATTGTCTGCGTGGAAAAAGATTCGGAGAAAGTCCTAATCGCATGTTTATGGAAGCAGATAAGATATATTATCATATAAGGAGATTACATATTGGTCTTTTTTTGCATGGTGTCACTGGAATTGCCATTAATTTTCCAATTTCTGCCTTTGTTCTGTAAATATTGGAGACTTGTGTTGCCAATTTTTTTTTTTTTTTTTAATAGTCACAACAGAGAGTATGAAATGTTACCTTTTCCAGCCTGCGCTAGCAGCCTGGATCACCTGTACACTGTGTTTGTACCCACACGTCTGTCAAATAAATCATGGTAAAATGGCCTGTAATCCCTCCAGGTTCCTGTGTCCATGGCGATGATGAGCCCACAGATGATCACTCCTCAGCAGATGCAACAGATTCTGTCTCCCCCGCAACTGCAGGCCCTGCTACAGCAGCAGCAAGCTCTAATGCTACAGCAGGTAACAGGCACACACACCCACACACACACAGGCTGGGCCCAGTCCCAGTCCAGCATGTCTGGATGTGTTTTAGCGCTGTAGGTGCTGACACAGATGGGGTGTGATATTCCTATTCAGAGATCTTTGAAGATAAACACACATTCATCACGTATTCACTCATGCGCACGTTTGCATTGTTGCTAGGACAGTGCTCCTGTGTACATGTACACACCCTGACACACTAACACAGGCTCGCTTGCAGCCGTATCGACGGTGAATTACAGCCATTCAGAGGTGTGAGCCGGTGCCGGTCAGGTGATGTGGGGGTTTCCATGTCAACCCAATAAACACTCTTTATCTCCGGCAGATCACTCAAATGCCCAGTCACACCAACTTGTGCCCCCCTACGCACACACAGCAAATATACAAGTATGTAGAGTCTGTTCGGGGGATTATTAGGAAGATGCGGAGTCAGTCAGGCAGGTTCAGGGACGACAGGAGCCCGAATCAGGACCAGCAGCTTTAGGAGGGAAGATCGGGTAATAATCGAATGGAAAATATTCTCCATTTGTGGAAACACATGTGTAGATGTTGGGAACCTCTTCACCAGCCCCCTTTTTAACAGAGAAATTGCAAATGGGGGATAAAGGTTGATAACGCATGCTCACACGCGCACACACACACATGCACGCACACACACATACACAGTGCCTCCATTAAAACCACTGAGTTTAGCACTGGTCTCCCACTTAATGAAGCACGCTATGGCCTGACTGTTAGTGTATATCTGCAATTCAGGCACTTTTACACTTGCACACACTGACACACACACACACACACACGCACAGAGAACAATCAAGCAGCACATCACTCACCGAAGCATTAAATTTCATATTCCCGTGGCGATAGAGTACAGTGTAAGGGTGTGTGAGGAAGGGTTCACGGACCAGTGCTACACAGCAGTTGTGCGTTTGTAGACGCACGCTTGTGAATTTGCATGTGTGCGTTTTAACCTTTAAGGTCCGAGTAACCTTTACTTTTGCTAAAGCTGTTCCGCCTCTTTTTCTTAGCGTGTTCACTAAAGTCAAGGTCACGGTAATAGGCTGGAGAGGTGAGTGCCTCACTTACACATAGTCCTAATGCACAGAGCCACTGAATCAAATCATTAAAAAGACCTTAATTATCACTTAATTATTCCCTCAACTTACCACTTTCCAGCCATGTATGGGTGCGCGCATGTGTGCGCTCGCATATGCATTTGTCTGCGCGATGAGGAGGCGATCAGCGCTAGTGACGCGGAAAAAAGAGATTAACTCCGCCTAAGGAGTGATAAAAGGGAGGAAAGACAGATGGAACAGAAAGAGCTGCGAGGAAAGAATGAGTCCCGTATTTAAAATGAATTAAGGACAAGGAGGAACGTCATCGTACAAAAGAACAGTAAATTATGCAAAATGTAAGTTATGGCTCGGATAAGATTGATACTGGAAATGTAAAACAGCTTTACTCACAAAGAGTGGGAGCAGTGGGGCGTGTGGTGAGGATGGGCAGTGGCATGTACTCTGCTCAATGTGGTGTCAGACAGATGAGAGAGTGAAACAACTGCTGCTTTGTGAAGTCATTCTCTGGTGAAAAGCCTCTTTGAACGTTTGACGCACCATGAAACAAAGACAAACTGCAGACGGACACATGTACAGGCTGTTCTCCAGAGGATAACTCTGCCTCGCACATGCACGCCCGTGCACGCGCTCTAATACTGTGGTCAGTGGGTTTTCCGCCTTGCTCTCAGCTTCTCCAGATTAAAATCTTAATGGAGCTTCCTGAGTAAATTAGTGATTAGTAGCTCAAACAAACAGACAAGCTGTGGCCAGTCAAAGGAGACTCTGTGTGCAAGTCGGTATAAATCAGAAATTAATGTGTGTGTGTTTCCATAAATTAAGGTGCCGTGCTAAATCCAGTAGTTTAGAATGATTGCGCATGGCGTTAGTTTAATTTGTTTCGAATAAAATATGCATCATTACTAGCAGGGGCACAAACTGGAGAGTCAGGCACAAAATGGGGATGCTGGAACCTGCACACGCTCACAGCGGCTGCAGTTGTTGGGGCTCCGACTGACGGCCTGTGTCTGGAACTGCTAATGTTGTTGTTGTACAGGTGTGCAACCACATCACAATCAACCCACCGTTTTCAGTCACTCGCCTCACGCTCTCCTCTCTTTGCGTGTGTGTCCTCGTGTGTGTCCAGTTGCAGGAATACTACAAAAAGCAGCAGGAGCAGCTGCACCTGCAGCTTCTGACTCAGCAGCAACAGCAGCAACAGCAGCAGCAGGCTGGGAAGCAGGCGGCAAAAGAGGTGAGCTTCGCCGCGTAGACCCTCACTCAGCTCAAGTAGCCCTCCAGTGCATTGAAATGCAGGTGAAGTGGTGGATTGGGGACGGAGGAATGCGCAACACAGAACTATAGGATGTCATATAGCTTGGAGCATTCGCCTCCTCTGCCTACATCATCTGTTTAGCTTGGTCCCAAACGCGGACGAGTAGCTGCGGGGCTCATTTTCTGCAGCGGCGTCAGCGCGCTCTGCCAGATTATTCATTTGCATGCTTTCAGCTGCAGGCCTGAGGTGAAATCTCTGTGTAGGAGGGGTCTGCCACTCTTTTAATTGTCAATTAACCTCAGCGGCCAAGGAGGCTCCCTTGCTCTCTCTCTCTCTTGCCCGCTCTCACGTACACACACACACCCACTCACAGATATATGCATGAGCTCACACACTGTAACAGGTTTAAGCACAGCTGTGGTACAGTCGGATAACAAAGGATCAACTGGGATCACATCGAGGCACAACAAAGAGGATCTCAATCGATCAGACAAGATTACTGTCATAACCTGTGTGCAAGTGAAGTTGGGGGTGTGTCAGGACTGCATGGGTGCAACAGAGATGTTACTTGGCAACAGAAACGCTCACTTCCCAAAGTTACCGAGCACACGGACGATCAGGAGAGTGAGGGAAGAGAAGGGCCTCATGAGAGTTTCCTGATGAATGCATGAGAAGACACATCCTCCGTTCCTCCCCTTCCTCTTCTAACCCATTCCCCCCCTCCCAGTGGGCAGACCACCACCACCACCACCCCACCCACCTCTGCTCCGAGCTCCTCGCCGACAGCGGTCAGCCAACTCGACCGTGACCAAAGCAAACCAGTTGTGGTTGACTCGCATGTTAAGGAAGGGTGGGGGTGTGTGTGTGTGGGGGGAGTCTGAGTCGCTCTCCCCTTCTCTGCCTTCTCTCCGCCACCGTCCCAGTTTTCAGGTCTGTTGTCCAAGAACAACTAGACAAGTGCAAACACCGGTCACACGTACACGCGTGGAGAGTGAGAGGTTTGACATGTGACGGTTCAGCGCGCAAACACGCCTGGACTTCAGGGAATATGGCTTCCTGCTGATACGATAGCTGCACCTCTTTTTTTGTCCAACAGTTGTGATCGAGCAGCTAACGTTGAAGATACGACCGTGTGGGAAAACAGGAGAACCGTATGAGGCAGAGGGGCGAGTTAGGGAAGGAACTGGACTAAAACAGCCTGAGCTGCAGCTGCTGTGACTTCGTGCCCTCTCCTCTTTTCTGCAATTCTTCTTCGTTTGCCCGTCCGCCTGAGTTTGACACGTTGAAAGAAAGTGGATGTATGCGTGAACCGAGACGGTGTTTTTGTGTGGCACAAGTGCATTTGGGACCGGTCAGGAGTCGGCTTAATGAAGTGACTCTGACCATCGCAGGAGACGTGTGCGTGTGTGTGTGTGTTCGTCTTGGAGTGTCCATCTGCGGCGTGTGTTAGAGTGAGTGCGTGTCCGTGTGACTGGCAGGCTCAGACAGTGTGTGATGTGCTCATAAATCACATTGACAGCCTGTTACTGCGCTAGCTTTGGCCACTCAACCACAGCTAATGTAAACAGAACACACACACACACACACACACACACACACACAAAGTATGCGTGTCTTAAAGAACCGTGGAGATGTCTCAGGAGGCAATGATAGATGGAGAAGTAGCTGGGATGGAAATAGAATAGAACTCTAAAACTAAAGGGCTCGTGACAAACGCTCCAATACAACAGATGTGTGAGGCAGCGTGTTTCATGAGAGCTGATGTAAGCCATTTCTACTTCTCCAAAAGAGATTTTATTTCATAAAAAACTTCCCGTTGCAGTAGAAGCCCAGCGCGGCAACATGTAAACTGCGATTGATAAAATAAAAACAGTCATTTCCTCTTTTGACAATTTCTAACGGTTGTGCATGTGACCCGAACCACCGAACCAAAATGCTTTGGGAAGCGAACCCATCGGATATTAATGTTAAATCTCCTTCAGCTATAATAATTTAGATGCTTTATTGCCCAAACAAATGCCAGTCGAACATCCCAACACACACACGAACACACACACACACACCCACGCGAACACGCTGCCGTCACATGTCTCCCTAGGCACCAAGTCTAAGAGGAGGCGACCTTTTTGCCCTTCCTGTGAGATCTTCTCTGTTCAAAGAGTTTCAAGCTGTCAAACGTGCGCACAGAGACGCACAAGGAGCAGCTCCTTGAGTTGTATTTATTTATTTTTTCCCCTCCGCTGGTTATCTGTGAGAGATAAAGCCCGTGTCTCTCTGGGGGCTGCTGTTGGGGCGACTTCAAACGCCGCAGCGCCGGCCAGGTTTGGCGCAGACTGACAGAGCAGGAAGAGGACATTTATCAACACAACACACACCAACATTATCGCCATGTGCCATGTACTCTCTCCCACATTCCCTTTCCTCCTGGATTTCCCCCGGGCTGCGCACAGATTGTCTTTAGCGGGTCAGATGTTCCGCACACATGCTCCACAGTTCTCACTCTCAGCTGCAGATCATCAACCTGTTATCTATTTATCTATTTATTTATTTATTATTGCAGTCTTGCTGGGTGCATGAATATGGTGCTAACGCCTGTATTTTCTGTCTCTGTGTGCTAACAGCAGCTAGGCACGAAGCAGTTGGCCTTCCAGCAGCAGCTCATCCAGATGCAACAACTTCAGCAGCAGCATATCCTCAACCTCCAGAGACAAGGCCTGGTCCCACTGCAGCCCACTGCCACCATGCAGTCTCTGCAGCAAGGTACGCACGCACGCGTGCACACACACACACACACAAGCGTGTGCCCAGGTCTGCAGCCATTGCTGCGTGTGATGGCTGTTAAGTTAATCAGCCTTTAAAACATAAAAGGAAGCCCTGATTGGTGGGTTTGTGGAAGGTACTCATTTGGATAAGAGGTAAAATATGCCACTAAGTTCTCTGCTTGATGGTGTGTTCATGTGCTTGTATGTGTGTGTGTGTGTGTGTGTGTGTGTGTGTGTGTGTGTGTGTGTGCGTCCTTGAGAATAGCCAGACACCAGAACATCAGCGTTTTGTTTTCGCTATGCCCGCCTGTTTTCTTTTCTTCCGACATGGAACTTCTTACCTGGGTCCTTTGTTTTGTCAGCGCGGTTTTATGAGGATAAAGGTTGACTCTTTGACAGCTTTGTCCCCCTTGCACAAGCACGCGCGCACGCACGCGCGCACGCAGGCTCACAAAAGAGATTGCGTTAGGAGCTCTAAAGTGGCCGTAGAATTGCTAAAGACTTTTTCGAGTTGACCAAACAGGCCAGTTTCCTTCCTTTTGTCTGCCTGATCTTTGTCTGTCGCAGACGTGCATGTTTGCGTGCGTGGGTGTGTGTGTGGGGGTCAGCGACTGCGCGTTGGAGTGTTATTTTAATAACAATTTTACAGGAAGACCGAGAAATACTGAGTCTAAATGAAAAGCAGCCGTGGTTCTGGATTTAGGAGCAAAGTTTTTTCAGGAACGAACGCCGGGGTTTGGTTTCTCAGACTCTCGGCTCCCTCTGTCTCCGCATCAGGGTGGAATTTCCCCGCAGTGTGAAAGAGCCGGCCCATTGTGACGGCTCAGCCAGGCGTGAGCCTGTGCATTCCTCTGACCAGCCATGCCACACAAACACACAAACACACAGGCACAAACACTCGCACACGCATACGCAACTGCACACGCCGTTGCCCCGCATCAAAGGGCCGGCTGCGTCTGCTGGCTAGCTGGTGGGGGTGGTTTATGGCACAAAGGTTGCTACTCCCAGTAAGATGCAAAACCTTTGTAGATATCTGGAGTAAATGATTCAGATGATAATATTTTAAGCTCAGACGAATGGCTGGATAAACCTGTCAGGGTTTGTTTTCTGGGCTGAAAAGTCTGTTAAATGTGACCTCATCCTGAATGACCACACCTTCTAAAGTAACATCTCCCAGACGACGACCGCAGCGCCCAGATGTGGGTGTCATGTTTAACAGATGCGAGGCACAAATATTCCTCCAATAAGCTTTCGCGACAACAATGGCTGCGAGATGTTGTGAGGAGGGGAAGTTAAACAAATGCAGATTTTGTTAGCGTAGAATCGGATTTGCTCCTCATTCCATTGTGCCTTGTTTACCCTTCACGTGCCACTAAACACACTTTCTTTTTTCTGCTTTAGAAGCTTTGAATGTTTGTGGTGCAGGCTTGTCTTCCCCCCGAGGCTTGTTAACAGATTGGTTAGGTTTCAGGTTAATGCGCGTTAATCCGCGCTCAGTGCGTCATTCCTCCGGAGTGAGAGAACTTTTGTTTTGGCGGGACTATGGAAGAATGCAGACAAAGCAGACATAATAAGTGGATTGCTTTCCAGCTCTGTTTATGTGTGCGTGTGTGGCATGCGTGAGCCCATGCATGGTCAAACTCCAAAGGCCAAACGAAGGCCAGACCGAACAAACCCACCACGGTCACTTTAGCCTCGTTAGAATAGCAGAATATAATAATTTAATCTCAGCATCTCGGCTTTGAGCTCATTAGATTGTTCAGAGACTGATAAAAAAAATTGGACTTATTTGCCTCTTTTTTCAATCATCTGAAGTGGTGTCTGGTTTCTTTGTTGCAGCGATGTGTCCATCAGACCTCCAGCAGCTGTGGAAGGAGGTGTCGGGGGTGCCCAGCAGCGAGGAGGCCCTGAAACAGGCCGAGGGCCTGGACTTGAGCACCAACAGCTCCAATTCTACCTCAGCCTTCCCCAAAGCAGCCAGCACTCACATCGCACTGCACAGCCTGGCCAATGGGCAGAGCCACACCCCAAAGAGAGACAGGTATGTCAGAAGTTTTGAAAATATCCTCACCGTCATGATGTGTTTGTCCTTTGCGTGACTCGGACTCGCACGCTCCCGTCAGGTCGTTTTTGGGCTTTTAACTCCACACATGCACAGAAACACAGTTACGCTGCATGTCACACTTCACCAGGGTGCAAATGGCTCCCCTATTTGATCGAGGTGTTCCAGGTTCGGTATGTTCTGTCAGGATGCTCTCGGGTATGTGTAGAAGAGAGAATGGCGGAAGCAGGCCTCCTTATACAAAATGTGGATTTTTACACGGAGACAGAACTAAACTGGCTGTTAGCGCACAGGAGCCGGTGCATGTGTGGTGAATACTTTGCGTGTTGTCCACCTCATGGCTGTGCTGGCTGCTCATGGGCTTATCTGCGTCTTTAAGTGCCAGGCTGTTTGAGTGGATATCCTCCTTCACCAAGGCAGACAGCGGAGATGACCATGTTCCCCTTTACCCTAAAGGCAGCCAAGCACCGAGCAGCCAGTGAGTAGTGCATACACACTCACACACACACACACACACACACACACAGTTGGACTGAGACAAAGCCACACCAGCACACGTTTACACATGAAATGCTACGAAATTTGCACTCGAGTTATAACCCACTTTAAGGGCCTACAAGAAAGCTAAATCCATGATCTTTGGTGCTGCTGACCCTTGACCCCACTAGAAAGGGGTCAACGTGAGTGTGCATTGGTTAAGAGGCCACCGTAGTTTATCATATCTGCCGCGCGCTGTCATGCTACTAGCAAAGAACAAAGTAGGGAGCAGCATCGTTGACTCGGCCCGCTAAGCTACTGCAGGCTGATGTGGAGGAGAATGCGGTTGCCAGCAGTTTGTCTTGTCTGCTGTCTGAGCTGCTTCTGAGTTGACTCAACCACAGCCAGCAAACACACACACACACGCAGACGCAGCCGCGTGCACAGTCGTTCACCCTCAGCCAACACATGTGATCAGGAAGAGAAGAAAAAGTGAAGAGGGAGCGAAAGAGAGAGAGAGACATGTTTCCATCTGTTGGACAAATGTTTTTCGTTACACACCCCTCTGATGTTGATTTTTGAATCCGAATTGCCGTCCACGCACACATACACAGTTGTGTAACTGTAAGTGGAGACAGCGTCTGCTGGTGATGCTCCGGGCTTCAACCACATCTGCTACTGGACCTGCCACACACTCACACCACTGTCACAAACACACACACACACGCACGGGCACACGTGTTACAGCAGATTTGACCCAAACCAAACCAGGCATGGAATTTGTTCAACACACACACACAGACACAACGTGCACACAGAACATTTCAGAGAAACACACACAAAAACACAAGTGCACAAACTCACCACAAAAGAGCAACAAGCACAACTGCAGCCACCACCAATCAGTCACTGCCGCTTGGTGCCGTGCCGACGCTGTCAACTCTGGAAACTTAAGACACGCAGCAACACATGCACAGCACACATGCGCTGCACACAAAGGCAGGTCACGGAATTAAAGCATGTGCCTCTGAGGTTGTTGGATCAATTCCCTCATTTGCCTGGCTTCTGTAACTGACCCGGCTCTGCCCTATCATCCTGCTAGCCGCTCTTGGCTTACTAATGAGTCGCTAACCAGACTCAGATGGTTCCGGCGGTGCTGCTACTGCTGCAGTTTTGCGAGTGTGCGTTGAAACTGCGTTCTGTACATTTCTGACCGCTCACTTTTCTGTTTTTGTGTCGTTTTTCTTGCAGTCATGAAGAGCATGCTAGCTCGCATCCTCTCTATGGACATGGAGAGTGCAAGTGGCCGGGCTGTGAAGCACTGTGTGAGGACATGGGACAATTCATTAAGTAAGTTATGGGGATTAAAGTAGACGAATGTTCACCTCTCACGACGCACAGCTGGAGTCTGAACCAACGTTTACTGGGTGGCAAAAAAACAATCATTTCTGATGCGCAACTCTGTGAGAAACCACGAATGAGGTGTCACACCAGTTTGTCACTGCCATTTCACATTTCCTTACTAATTTACCAGTTGCTGTCTGTTACATCACGGTTGCTTTGAGGTACACATGTAACATAGACACACACACACACAGAGGAACCCAGTGGCTTTTTGTTTTTCACGTTCTTTTGAGGAATTCTCTGTGCAACAATTGGTTGATCAGTTTTTGGTGCCTCCTCAGACTGCACTATTTTTCTACATGAGTAGCAAATGGGTTCTAATCAGGAAGCCGGGCCCGGCTGCAGAACCGCTGAAATGGCCCCAAGTCCTTCCAATAACAAGGGAGGAGTGGCTTCAAACCCACTTCCCACTCCATCATGGTAATTTACCAGTTTGTTGGAGTCACTGGACTATACTAATGCAGCTGCAGGCCTTGACATTCAGCTCCCCCCTTCAGTGACACACACACACACGCACACACACACACAATGCAGCAGACTTCCCCTTCTGGCTGCTAACGAAGGCTTCACAAGCCTTTAATGAATCCCTAAACAAACTCGTCCTCTCATTAGCTATGTGGTTCTCGTAGCCATTTAAGCTCTGGAGATATTAATAAGCTGGGTGACGAAGTATACACACAATCACCGCCGCGTCCGCGCCGAGCGTGATGGCATCGGACAGCGCGATCAAAGCGCGCAGGCAGGCTGGGAAAGTTTGGACAGGAAAGCTGTTGTTTGGTGTCTCATTTCACATGGCCTCAGGGCAGATGGAGGGAGAATGAGAGATAGAGGAAAAGTGCATATGCGTGTGTGTGTGTGTGTGTGTGTGTGAAGAAAAAAGGGGGGGCTTAGGGAAGAAAATGAAGGCAGTGACAGATAATGCCGTCAGGCCGACAGTGCGTTCCCTTCCAGCCAGCTTTAGTCATCGCCCCAGGAGAGAAAAGGGTAGAAGCGTAGGAGACACTCCTCTATCCAGCCCTCTCTTCTCCTCTCTCTACCCAGCACTCCCCCTCCTCCCCCTCCCCCGGTCCTCTGGTATAATACTTTGGCTGTGGTCTGGTGGAGCTGGGTGTAATGTGGGTTAAAAGCCTTGTCTGCCAGCACTCAGAGGAGTAAACAGAGCCTCATTGTCGGGACACGCTAGAAAAAAAAAGGAAACCCGGCTACTGTTTATGGCCCAACTGAAGAGGGACCCCGAGAGGGGGGGGTAATCGGGCAGATTCGCTCGGAATGAGGGTGAATCATTGGCATTTTGTGGGGGAAGACAAGTGTGGAGAGTGGACAGGAGTACATGTGAAAGAGAGGGCTTAATAGAGAGTCCAAAAGAGATGGGTGAGATCATGTTTTTGTTATTATTATCGTGCACTTGTGTTGAGCTGTCTATCTGCCTGGATTAGCTTCACCATGACATCAGTGTTTTCCTTTCATTTCCAGTCCTTAGATATTGCCTAACTTTCTGCATTCTTAAAGACACACACACACACACCAACACACTCATCATATACTGTACATTTACCTAAAAATCAAGTCAGAAATTGACTTTATGAAGTAGACTCCAGTTACAAGCTGTCCTGGGGACACGGCGAATCTCACGCTGATTGATGGGCACACACACGTGGCATTTGTGTGGATACACACATTCAAACCAACACTGGCAGGAGCAACCTGTATGATCCTGCAAATAATGGAGCTGGGGTAGGGTGCTGATTGAAATAATCCAACTCCCAACCCCAACCCGAACTTTAAAACTGTCTTAACCCACAAACAGACTTTTAAAGCAAAAATGCCAAAATGGGAAATGCATACTGTGGTCCTCACTATGTAGGATGTACAAGAACACACACACATATAAAGGCGTATTAAAAGTCTGAAGATAAGGCTTTTTGTGATAACACATGAGCTCATGTCCAGGTGGCTGTCTTGGATCCCGTCTCGCTGAGGACTAGTGAGGTACACAAACAGGCGCAACACAGCTGTCCCATCCTGCACCAGACAAAATAAACTCCCAAGATTGGGATTTATTTTTATTAACTCAAAGACCAAATTCTGGCGCTATGTAAACCCTTAAAACCCAGTTTTTCCTCTTGCACACAAAAAAGACGTAACTCCGCTCGGCCGCTTCCTTTGGGCCGTGCAGGTATCTTTTAGCTCCGCCCCCACACTGCCGTCTGTTTGCATCTGGAGTTTTATCTCCTCTGTCAGGGTCGACCTCAGGGTGAGTGGTCACATGACACAGATTTGCCGGCAGAAGAGGAGAAGCTCATTGTTTTTCTTCAGCATCAGAACTTTCACTTCCACCTTTCACAACATTCGTTTTTGCTCATGCGTGTTGCCAGATTGTTGTTGTTGCACGGTTCGACTTTCTCGGCTGTTTGATCTCAGAACCTGCTCTTTCTGAGCATTTATTCTACATTGAAGAAATATAAATAGGGTTAAAATGTGCTAACTGTCATAAATGGGCACCTATTGTTCCTTAGTTTGTGTGGATTTGATTGTCCTTTTGGGGCAATAAAGCACAAACAAATTGGTAACTTTCTTTCGTACGTTCTCTCGTGTTTAGGCACTTGAACAATGAGCACGCCCTCGATGACCGCAGCACCGCTCAGTGCCGAGTCCAGATGCAAGTGGTTCAGCAGCTGGAGATACAGGTGAGTCACACGGGCCTTTTAAACAAAGGCCCGAAAGAGTGTGTGAGCCAGTGTGTGAAGCAGGGCAGGGTTTATGGAGGGCAGCGGAGCTTGTAATTTAAAAGAAGTGAAGCTGCCATCGCCGCTCCAATTATAAAGCTGCTCCGGTCATCAGCGAGGGACGAGCAGCGGGGGGAGGAGGGGGGAGGCACCAACGAGGGGGTGACCAGGCTGCCTCTCTTGTTCTCAAAGTGGCTGGTAGACACAGAGCTCTCCAAGCATCACCCAAAAGTTCCAGAGACAAAACACCAAGGCTGCCTCTTCACACTCATTCCGACACAGTTTCCAAGACCGTGCGTGTGCGCGTGCGCGCCCTGCGTTGGTGTTGTGTTCAGTGAGGGTAAACAGCGTTTATCAGAGGCCCTGAAGCCACCACCAGTAAACGCAAAGTGACAGAGAGGCAAAGGTGTCACATCAGATCAGGGAGGCCGTCAGAGCGGTGAAGCCCACCACTCTGCCCTCCAACTGCATGCACACACACTCGTGTCCGCACACACACACACACACACACACACTTTGTTAAAAAAATCTCATATTTGTGCATGGGTGCAGTCTGAGTATTTAAATGGTGCTATTGCTCCTCAGTGGATACGCTTGTCGGCATTTGCTCATGAACACACACACACACACACACACACACACCGGAAGCAAGATGGGCTGTAGCAGCACCCGTTAAAAGGCGTTTACCGATGTCAAACAGCGCAGAGCGTGTCTGCAGGCGGCTGTAAGTGTGCAAGGCAGCTCCGGGGGAAAAGGCGGCTGCTTCTCCTGTTTGTCGTCCCGTCCTGCGGCGGAATTCTGAGTCTGTGTCAATGTCTGTCTCATATCAGGCCGCGTGTGGAGCCAGTCCAGAACTTTGTTTTTGTTGCTCACATCTGCCCCTGTCGTCCTTCACAGTTGGCGAAAGAGAGCGAGCGACTCCAAGCCATGATGGCCCACCTGCACATGCGCCCGTCAGAGCCAAAGCCTTTCAACCAACCAGTGAGTCCACACTGCAGATACACGACACCGTCTGACCCCAAACCCTCTGACCCACTGCTACTTCTCATCATTGAGCCTTTTCTTCGGCTCCATTCCTCCTCCTCCACCTCCTCCTCGCTCGCTTCTCCTCACCCATTTTGTTAGTTTCTACTCCCCCTGTTGGCCAGTGAGTGTAACTCCGCTGGTTTGAAGTCAGATGGATTTTTTTTTTTTACTGCATCTCATTTTTTTTCCTTTTCAAGAAACATCTCTTTATTAAATTTCTCCTGGGGCAGAACGTGAGAAAACTTTGCTTTCATAGTGTTCCCAAAAAAAGTACTGAATTCCAAATATTCCAAGTATGTCACCGGTAAACTTCCTATTTGTTTGAAAATGACGATTTCTCAGCCCGTCAGATGGAGGGAACAGATGACGCTGGTTTCCAGCACGCGCTGACAAAAGCAATGAAAATTTGATGTGTGCAAATGTGCCTGTGTCTGTTGCGGAGTTGTTATTAGCTATCTAATGAATATTTCATTATTTCAGATTGACGAGGAGTCGTATTAAAATATGAAGATGTTGAAATTAATTGTCAATTAGAGGTAGAGTATCTTAATGCGGGGGAATATAAATGGGTGCAGCCGAGTGGCAGTGTGTGAGTGGTGTGTGAGTGTGTCCGTGTGCGAGTGTGTGTCTGGATGTGTCGATCGCAAGGGGGGATCAGCTGTTATTAGCATCTAATGGGAAATCAGGAAGAGGCGTGTTCTGTCGCCGCTGGAGACGAGCCTCGGGGTCAGGGATTGGAGGAGGAGGAGCGGGGGGGAAGGAGCGTCAGGGATGGAAACAAAGCTTGGCCTCAATTAACAAGGTTGGACTGTTGCCGTGGTGATGTGGCATGGTCGCAGCGTTAATGAAGTACCTGTTAAACAGCCCCGCCCCTCTGGTCAGCTTAAATGGTACCGGGGGTGGGGGGAGGCCAGGCTTTATATACGCATTATCACACACACACACACACACACACACACACGCACAGTGGTTTTAATTAGTCTTAAGCTAGCAACCCAAAACGTCTGTCCCAGTGAGACTGGAAAAACTGGCTCTGTGTGTGTGTGTGTGTGCGCGTGCGTGCGTGCGTGCGTGTGTGTGCGAGGCTCTGCCTAATTGGGCCGTATTGGTCCATGAAGACTGTGGCACCACAGAGTGCATGTGTGTGTTTCGTCCTTACAAACACGCTGCCGTGCGGTTTTGTATTTTGTAAGCCCAAAGCTAATTGCAGCCTGGGTTGCGTTTAGAAAGCCTATATTTTGCGCTGCACGAGCTGCGCCTGCTTCGTTCTTGTGAATGCAGCCTGAAAACCGTCAATACAAATATATTGATATTCTTATGCAAAGGACGGCCTGGGAATCGTTAGCGGCTGACCTTGAATGGGTTTCCCCGCGCAGAGGGCTTTCTTTCTCCAGCAGCAGATGGCGGAGGGTAAACAGGGAGGAAGCATTAGCCACGTTGAAAATCTATTTTATGTCTCCGCAAACACGTCTCCGTGGCCCCTGCAGACGCTCTCCATCTCGGTCACCGTCAGCTAACTGAATCTAGCGTCTCTCTGCAGTTGAACCTGGCTTCCAGCGGCTCCTTGTTAAAGAGGGACAGCGAGGCCTACCCGGAGGGTCTCCCTCATCCACCCACCTCGGCTGCCACCCCCATCACCCCGCTGCGCCAGGGACCCTCGGTCATCAGCTCCTCAAGCCTGCACACACACTCCCACTCCCACACACACGGCGTCGGGCCCATACGGAGGCGCAACTCCGACAAGTATTGCACCCCAATCGCCTCAGGTGAGCTCCGGAACTGCCTCGGCATGGAATTCCGGGTGTGTGTCAACTTTTTAGGAGTAATCAATGAGGGTGTCTGCCGGGAATGCTTCGGGTTTGCTACCTGTGGCTGGTTCTGTCTGGGTTTTGGTGTCTTGGTTTTTTTTCTTGCATTGCTAGACGAGTTCGCTAAAGGCTCATCCTGGAAAAAAAGGAGCCTAAAAGTTTATTTTCCATTGTCAGTCAATATTCCAGAGATGTGCGAAGGTCCTGACTTAACGGCCATGTTTATTTTTTCTCCAGAGCTTGCTCAGAACTGTGAGTTCTACAAGAACGCTGATGTCAGGCCTCCCTTTACTTACGCCTCTCTCATACGTCACGTGAGTCCCTCCGGCCATCAGGTTCTCCGCCTCGTCTCTCCCTCGGCGCTCTCGCTGAGTTTGTCGTCTCTCTCGACCCCTCCAGGCCATTCTGGAGTCCCCGGATAGACAGTTGACTCTCAACGAGATCTACAACTGGTTCACGCGGAAGTTTGCCTATTTCAGGAGAAATACAGCCACATGGAAGGTGAAACTCTCTCCAACGTATTTCACTGTTAATGCTGACGTTTATGCCTGTGTGTAGGTTTTTTTTTTTTCATGTATTTAAACAAACTCTTGGAAAAAAGTGGAAAACTGGATTTTTTTTCTTCTTTTATTGGTAATTTTATTATATATAATAAGCAGTCATTGTTTCCAATCCAGTAAAAACTACTGAAATTAGAGGTTTCCGGACTGATTGAATTATCCCCCAACTGGCTTTGAGTTGTTTAGGCGGTAAACGAGCGGAGGACTTAAGGAACTAACGTTTTTTTTTCTGGCTTCTTACGGGTGGAATCTTGTCTCTGTGCACAATACTTTTGATTGAAACTAAAATGTGATGGGCCGAGCGTCAACTGCGAACGCCTCGACCCAACCACACACACACGCCTGCAGAGACGGTCGGACCACAAAGAAAGAAAGAAAAAAAAACACGAGGGGCAGATTTTGCAGTTTTGTTTGCAACATTTGGTTTCAATTTGAAGGCCAAATTCGAGCATCTATGCTGGGATGGGTTAATCTCGCAAAGCTGAGTTTGCTCTGCTCCTAAACACATCACCCCTCTGACAGTTACTGGCTGCTTTTCTGCTGCGGAAAACATTTTGCTACCCTTCTTCTCTTTTCTTCATCCCACTTTCATTCCTAAACCTAAACAGTCCTTTCACATCCAACATGGCACAGAGTCAGCCTCGTTTAGCTCAGCAGCCCACAGTCTTCCTATTACACACACACACACACACACACACACACACACACACATGCTGCTCATCATCACACACATTAAATTCACCCTGTCACACACAGCCACCTGTCCTGATCCTGCTATTGTAGGTGCTGACCCATTTCTGCAGAAAGCTCACACTAATTTAAGTTCCTCTGGAGAGAGAGAGCAAGTGTGAGGAAGGAACAAAGGAGTTGGAGGGATGGGGGGGCAGGGTTTTTCTCTAATAGCCCAAAACCGAGAAAAGTGGTGGTGAGGTTACGGGGAAGGATGATGATGATGATGATGATGATGATGATGAACAACGGTGGGAGGAGGTTAAGCGACGGGACAGTCAGGAATATCTTTACCCCCTCATCTGACTTTTATGAATTTTAACTATTCATGCGGGGCGTCTGCTCCTGTGCCATTGCCCCCGCAGACCTTCCGATTTAGCCCCACGCGGCTCTTATGTATTTATATCGCGGCGTAAGAAGTCAAATAGGACCGTGGAGATGTATGTCCTTTAATAGGCTGTTATATTTCATGAGGACAGCGGCGGTGTCAGAGAGTGGGAGCCATCCATCATTAAAACACAGGGAAGGAGGATGAGGTAAAGACCGAGTGTGAGTATTAACTTCTGAAACAGGCTGGCGTGATCGGAGCGGTGCTCAGATGCAGGCTCTTCAGGGGGACGCTGAGCCAACTTTCACAAAAACTCCCGTAAATAAACTACGAGTGCAAGCTGGACTGGATCAGTTTGAAATCTCGGGACATATTGGAGATAAATGAAACTAAGATCTGTAATCCTGCAGATTCATGTAGGCACATATTGGCTGGATTCATAGCAATACCAGATATTTGCACCTCTTGTCTAAACCTCAAACACACCTTTACACTTTGTTTTGTCATGAACAATTCAGTTCTTCGTCCCAAAAATGGTGTGACCCCCTCGTGCTCTCCACCGGGGGCAGGGATGAGTGGCACATGCGCCGTGACCCACCGTAAATGACTGCTAATGTTTTAACAGGCAGAATTAGGCTTTCATCACGGAGATAAATGCAAATAACGCCGCCACAGCATTGGCGTGCGTGACTGTGTGTGTGTTTGTGCGTACGTGTGTTTGCACTGCCAGGGTGGCGGGCGCAGATTGGGGTCAGACTCATTTACAAAACTTAGCATCACAGCTCGGGGGTTGAGGGGATGTGGGGGAGAAAAGGTTCCTCTGCTGATTATGGCTTGTGTAATTATGTGTGTGTAGGTGTGAGTGTGTGTGTGTGTGTGTAATTATGGCGAGGAGTGATGCATGCCTGGCCTGTCCCTCCCTCTCAGCTTAGAACAGCGTGTCAGAGAGAATATGCAGGATTTAATTATAGACGAATTAAAATTGGTAATGAAATTGGGCATGAACAAACTACAAATAGCAGATGAAAAGGGAGGCCTGTCCCTGGGGGGGTGAGGCGAAGATAGCAGCGTGCAGCGTGTCTGCAGCGCGCACGTGTGTGTGTGTGTGTGTGGTGTGTGTGTGTGTGTGTGTGTGTGTGTGTGTGAGTGTGAGTGTGAGTGTTCTTGTCTTTGCTACATACTAAGTTCCAAAATACTCATTCTACTATCAAAGTGAGGACATTTTGGGGAAGTAAAGACATTGTGGCTGGTCCTCACCCATTTAAAAACCTGTTTAAGAGTTAAGTTTTAACGTCGGGGTTGGATTTGGGTTTAGTTAGGGTTGGGGGTTGAGATGGGATGACTGGGGGAAGGGGCTGGGCAATACAAAATGCCCATGAAAGTCCTCATAAAGACAGAAATACAATATTGTGTGTGTGCACGCGCGTGTGTGTTGATAACCGATGAGAACAATTTGAAGATAAAATCATGTTTCTAGAGAAGTTACCCAAGCGCTAGCGCTGCACGGGCAGCTGCGCTGTGGACGTGTGATGGGTTTTAACAGGATTATCCTCAGGTCGCACTTTTTAAAAGCTAATTTGGCACCAAGCTGGAACGCTTTGTTTGTTCCAAATACATTCTAATCGAGCTTTCCAGGAATCACTTATGATAAGTCTAGTAAAATTAAAACATTAAAATATACATTTGTTTCACATTTTGCGTTTAAATGTTATGATGAAATGATTAAAGGTAGAAACAGGACTTGCGGTCATATTAACGCTCCTCTGCTCTTCCTTTTTCCCAGAATGCTGTGCGCCACAACCTGAGTCTGCATAAGTGCTTTGTTCGCGTGGAGAACGTGAAGGGGGCCGTTTGGACTGTGGATGAAGTCGAATACCAAAAGAGGAGACCACCAAAGATGACCGGGTGAGCGCACGTGCACACATGCACCTGTGAGGATGATGTGAGTGTGAGCAGACGCGTTCTGGCACAGCGTTTCGCTAAAAAGGACCTCTTCTTCTTCTTTTTTTTTTTTTTTTTTTTTTTACCAAGAAGCTAGCTCAATTAAAAAAAGCCCGAGGGTTAACCTGTTGCACCGTGTACGTGTGCGCTTATGTGTGTGTGTTACCCTGTTTGTCGTCACCATTAATAAACAGCTGTGTAAGATGCAGAAGAGGAAAGAGCTTGTTAGTGTATACAGATGTTCTCTGCAACCACCAGAGAAACCGAGAATAATTACAAACGCGCACGGACATGCACACTCCTGTACACAGATATCAGATGCTTTTTTTGAGTGTGTGTTTTTGCATCTGTTTATGGTCTGTATGAGTTTTTCCGTGTGTGACAAATATTCAAAAAAGGCTTGTGGGTGTTGCTGAGTGACGTTTCACACGTGGGCTTCATTTGTGATTGTCTCTGTGTGCAGAAGTCCCACTCTGGTGAAAAACATGATTTCAGGACTGGGCTTTGGTTCCCTAAATGCCAGCTACCAGGTAGGAGCACACACACACACACACACACACACACACACACACACACAGAGCCAATCACAATCAAGGACATTAATATCAATTCCCTTTCATAATTAG
The DNA here is from genome assembly GCA_000180735.1 of Tetraodon nigroviridis. Lineage (NCBI taxonomy): Eukaryota > Metazoa > Chordata > Actinopteri > Tetraodontiformes > Tetraodontidae > Tetraodon > Tetraodon nigroviridis. Next base: position 344,540 of record CAAE01014528.1, on the reverse strand, counting down.
CAGATTCCCTAACGATGTTCACACCATCTCCCCTCCCACCGGAACACATATTCTCACCTCCCACCTCACATTAACACACACGCCCCACCTCTGCACACACACACACACGCACACTAAACCCAGCTCCTGACTCCTCCACCAAGCCCACGCTTAGATCCGTTTTTCTGACTGTCTCAGTCTGCCATCCAATGTCAGTCAAACTGCGCAAAGAGCAGAATGGGCAGCTATTCTTTTACAGTGTGTGTTGTGTGTGATTTAACTTACTTAAGATTTCTCCTTCGCTCCCATTCAAACACGCGCGCGCACACGCACAGGCAACCATACCAAGTACAAGCACAACTGCTGTGTACAAGTGCCCCCTAGTGGTTACAAGAGCACCTGCGGCTAAGTTGTTCTTATGGAGGAAATAAAACCTCCTTTTTGTAAAATCTTGGTGTTTTTTTTTCAACAAAGCCATTTTGCGTGTCCGCAGGCGGCTCTGGCAGAGAGCAGCCTGTCGCTGCTGAACAGCCCCTCCCTGCTGACCTCTCCGTCTGCGGCCAGCCTCAACATGCTGCACGTGGGCCACGATGATGTCAGCTCCACCGTGGAGCAGGTCAACAGCAACGGGAGCTGCAGCCCCACCCTCAGCCCTCAGCAGTACAGGTACGTCTGCACCGCTTCCCCCACCCGCCCCCTCTGCTCGCCGTTATGCCAAGAAAATTCTGGAAACTCATGGCGGGAAAAGATTAGAAAAAAAGTAGTAAAACTGTCTTTAGCGCATTAACTCAGCGTTGACTTTGACCTTCGCTCTCTCTCTCGCTCTCTCGCTCTCTCTCTCTTTTGCAGCCACCAGGTGCACGTGAAGGAGGAGCCCACCGAGGTGGAGGAGGACAGCCGGCCAGTGTCTCTGCTGGCCGGGGTCACACACAGCCTGCCTCTGCCCAGCGACGAGCGCGACCTGGAGGAGGATCTTCCCACTGAGGAGCTGGAGTAGGAGGAGCGAGCTCGGGAGGGCGAGCGGAGGGGGAGATCCCCCCGTCACTGTGGGGAGGAGAAGATACACACTACATTTAAAGAGAAAAAAGAAAAAAAACTGATTTTTTTTTTTGTTGTTGTTGTTGTTTTTAAGAAAATGCAAAGAAACCAAGGATCGCAGTGGGGAAAAAAAAACTCCAGACAGGGTTTAGTCCACCTCCGTTACTTTTAGACGCAAAAACGAGACTGTGGAGCTTCGCTCGTGTGTGACACCACTCGATGCATACACACCCATACAACCACCACACACACACACACACACACACATGCGCGCACGCACACACACGGGTTCCCTCGTCCCGTCAACCTCTCCGGTCAGGCGGCGCGCGCTGTTGTCCCAGGCTGCGCGTCGACCCATCCCTGTTTCTACGCTGAGCAGACACACAGGTGTGTGTGAGTGACACCGACACGCACAGCATCACTTGTATATAGATGTGGAGCAGTCAGCAGGGGCCAGGAAGTGACCGCCCCGCCCACCACCCCCCCATGTCAATCACTTTTCCTTTTGTTTGATTTGAATGAAACTGCTGGCCTGAGCAGAGAGGAGAGCTTTAAAAGATTACCTCCAGTTCTTCTGCCGAGCCATCTCCACCCTCAAACGCCCCCCCCGGAGGAGGTGGCACTTGGTCTCGGCCCCTGCCTGCACATCTGCCCCCCCACCCTCCACCACCTCCACAAAGACACTCAGTGACAGACAGCTTTTAAAAATCTTTGATTCAAAGTGAGAGAAAAAAAACTTTTTTCCACCCCCTAAAGACTGCAGGACCTGGACCCTTCGGTGCTGTCCTTCTCCTCTCCTCCGTCTGCCAGATGGAGGGATGAGCTCGGAATGCTCTGTGAAGGGAAAGAAGAGAGGCGAGAAGAAACAAAGGCGGACGTGTCTACAGAAATATTGTGATTAAAAAGAGAACTGTTGACCGTATGGAATATAACGAGAAAAAAAAAACGCGTGGTAGCTTTTTTCCATTTCCTCTTTATTTTTTTTTTTTTTCAACTTGATGTTATTATCGTTTCTGTTCGAGGATCAATATTTCCCCGTTTGTGTTCTGTTCCATTGTACCTTTTTTAATTTTTTTTTTTGCTTTTGTTATCTGCTGGATTTCCTCTGGCTGTTCACACCATTCCAAAAGTATGTGCCAAACGAGTATTTTAATCCCAGAACACCCCCAAACTCCTGCCACCGACCCTCCCAACCGCCCAGCGTAGCAGGCCAGAACATTTGGAAACAGCACTTAAAGTTGCCATTAACCAAACAGATGAGTTTAACAGCTGAATATCAATTATTTTTGTCCTTTTTTTGGTTTTGTATTTAGTTCTAAAAATATCAGCAATGCTTTAACAATGAAAAAAAATATATATACATATATATTATTACAGCAGTCAGAGAATACCTCATCCCACAAAGGTTCTGCCCGGAACTGTGTCCAAATTGCTAAACTGATGAGGGGGGATCTTCTTGTGGGACACCAAATGTGGCGACTGTGCTCAGCTCGGGCTCCTGCTCTCTGCTTGTGCTGGTCGACTGTGCGCCGGCTGTGTGCGTGTCACTGTGTGAGTTTGTGTTAACGGAGGAGCAGGTGAGATTCGCCTCCTTTGGCTCCCGCTGGCGTACAAATGCCACCTTCTGTCCGGTGCCATGCCAAATTTATTTCAGTCTTATCCCCATTTTGTTTTCGTTACAGGTAACCAAAGAAATGTGTAGAAAACCAAAAATCCTGTAGTCTTTTTTTTTGTTGTTGTTTATTTGGTTTGTTTTGTTCTTTTCTTTTTCCTAATTGGCCAAAAGGACAGCGAACCCGGAGTTTTGCTTTTTTTTAATTTTGTGTTCCTTTGACTTTTATTTTGAAGTAATGGCTGAACGGTGCTGACCATTCCAAAAACCAAAGTGTGCTAAAATTCGGACATGTTTGAGCTCGATAGGTGGCTGCGAGCGACTCCCGTCAGGTTTGAGGCCAAAAACTAGATTTGTGAGAGCTTGCACAGGGAAAGAAAAAAGAAGAAGCACTTAGAGGTGATGCGCTCAGGCTAAACCGTGTTCCAAACACGGTTCCAGGACTGGCCCGACTACTGCAGGAGCGTCCCCGAGAACCAGGCGTTTACTGACACGTGGAAATTTGCAACACAGAGAGGTTAAATCTGCAGTTTCTGGTGCTGTGGTTAGAAGTGTTAGGTCCCTTTTTTAACATTTGTAGGAAGAGGAAGCGTTGTGGTCACAGATGTCACAGCCAAGAGGGAACCATTAACGTAAGGAAATATACCGATGTTTGAAGCAAACAGCCGAGGGACAGCCTGGGATTCAAAGTTGGCTTCCTGTTTTCATACTTTTCTCTTGCACTTGTGTTCAGACGGGACTGTTTTCCTGCAGCATTAGAGACTGATTTCTAATGAAGTACAAAGCGGCAGACAGGCATCTCCAGACCAGATGAAAACCAAAAATAACACTACCTCCTTTACAAAAGCCGTTCAAACACACCGCCAACGGGAGCCTGAGCTCTTCTCTCCATTCTTTCTAGGTGGTAATACAGAATGCCAAAATTGCTGTTACATTTACTGTATGACAAAAAAAAAAAAAGATGGGGAAACACGTTTTTTATTATGATTCACGGTGATCCGGACTCCCTGACGCAACTGCTTGAGCCCAAAAACATAGAAATGTTTCACTACTTGTGGAATTAGAAATGACTACCTCTCCTTAAACCACATTTAAAGCACTCTGGTCATCTCGTGCTGACTGTAACTGAAGGTTTTTGCTGTACGTCTGACCTTGTTCCTGCCCCCGGGTAGCAGCTGCGTGGACGTGTTGGTTCTGTACGAGCGCGATTCAGGCAGAAAGACAGGTGAAACACATCAGCGTGACCACACACACACACACACACACACACACACAGATGCAGGCGTAGGCGTATGGCAGAAGCAGGGCTACGGGTTCGTGCAACAGAGGTTCTGACCATCCAGCTGTCCAAATATCCAAAGACCCAAAAACACAGCAGCAGCAGCCACTTCACCAAACCACTGGCAGGAAAGGCTGAGACACTTCAGAAACTCATCCGTAGGACTAGAAACGCTCATCCCACGAGGAACTGCTGCATACAGGCGGGAAATGATCTCTGACTCGTGCTTTAAGGTACACCTGTAAACAACGCTGTTTTTTAAAGATGTGGATTGTTCACAGGTCGCCATCGCTTCTGTGTCTGTTTCTTTGGGGTTTTTTTTCCTTCAGCTTGGCATAACATGATGTATTCTTGTATATTAATGCTTGACTTCTCTCTCCAGGGCATTGTTTCCTTTCGTTTTGATTTCCTCCTAAGTTCTGCACCTGTTTAGCGATTGTAAAGCTTTCAGCTCTTGATTCTTATACTGTACTGCTAATGCTAAAGTATATGTATTTATCATATTAAGTGCTGCAGGTATCTTGGTCTTATTAGTTTTGTTTTTGTTTGTTTCCACTTTTTTTCAGTTCTTCATAAGACGTCTGGGACGCTGAATTTTTTTTTAAGTGTATTATCTCTAAAAAAAAATTAAAAGAATAAAAGTTAGATCAGTGGTTTAGGTAACACCTGTTTGTATATTTATCTTAGCTAGGTCTATTTTGATACCTTTTTTTGTCTCTGTACTGCATTTATGCATTTTTAAGGAAAGAAAAAAAAAAAACTTATGGAAAACTAAAAAGTTTCTTCAATGTATTGATACCTCAGAAGGACTTTTTCAAAGACAGGACCAAAACCTCCAAACAAAGCGAGAGGAAAAGAAAAAGAGAAAGGAAAAGACATGTTAGATATGTAGCCCCTCTCTCGCTTTTGATAGACGTGGAGCTCTATTCAAGTATTTTTGTTGGTCCTCTCAGGTGCCAATGTGTCCAGCTCCCTGTGACCCCTGACCCCTGCCACTCCTGTGTTAGCCTCTGACCCACAGAGCCGTCAGTCATCTCTGCAGGTGCGGTGGAGGTGTCACTGGTGACCAGTAAGACCCCTCCACTCCCAGTCCCACACAGGCAGGTCACAGTTTGAAACCCCTCCCCTTTTGTCTCAGTGCTACGACTGACGAGGGCTGGGCTCTGAAAGATGCAGTTCCTCCTCTGACTACCAAAGGCATTGCAAGCGACCATTTGCTTAGTCCAAACTCCTGAAGTGTAACCAAACCGTACCAAACCAATGCCACAACTCTGACCAAACGAAAACCGAGCTACTTCCAAAACTCTGCATCCGCTTCGTTGATCACCTTTGCCGGGATCCGATATCTCATCTGCGTATGTCCACGGGACCGGCCTGGTACGGGACGCGAGGCGCCCGTCCCGAGGTGTGATTGGGCAGTTCTGAGGTATCTTACGAAGGAAGGGGGGGGGGGGAACCAAGGGTAAAACCAAGTCGCCAGCCAGAATCCAAAAACGGAACCACCACTTCAGCCCTCCTCTGGTCAAACCTTAGGAACGTGTGTACATTTTCAGCGGTGACTCTGACTTGTTTCTTAGTTTCAGTTGTTTATTCCTCTTTATCTTTGTTTTTTTTCGTTCTGTTACTCTTTTTTTTTTTTGAAAAGTGTGACCCAAGGAAGAGGCGGGGGCAGGGACTGGGCGGTGGCCCAGGCCTCTGACCCTTCACCCCGGGTAGCCATGTAACGCCAGTCACTGCCCTTTCCTTCATGCTGTATAAAAACACACACATATATCTGTGTATTTGTAACCTGAATCTTCTTGTGTCTGTCCATGCAGACAATAAAAAACTGTACAGTAGGTCTAGTTGCATGTAATCTGTACTAATTATTGACAATGGCATTATAAAATGCAATAAAATACTTATTACACTGTCCAGTCAGTGTCCTCTGCTTTTATTTTCTTCTCCAGCTGTTTTTCTTTTTCTTGACGCTTAAAAAAAAATGTCAACCCTGCGTCTAGTTAAGGCCTTTTGTTGGGCCTGTCAGAGATGTTTGTTTCTTCCAGTTGTTCCTTGACGAGGCAATACAGCTCATCATCATCATCATCATCATCATCATCATCATCATCATCATCATCATCATCATCATCCTCATCAGACACAAGCTGAAAAGAGAATAAAAGTCTTTCCAGGAGTTTATTTAACTGTAAATACACCAAATGCATTATTTTAACTGCTCCCCTGGTAAAATATATTTGACTATTGGCTGGTCTTACCTGTATGAGTACTCCTATTTTGCTAATTTAATTAAAAAAATATTTTTGATGAAGGTAACATTTGTCCTGTGATTAAAATGAAGAATTTAATTATTTTAAACCTGTCATTCAAGAAAAACGACTTCCTTTATCCTCATCACAGATATATGTTCAATCTCTACAGAGTTATTCTAATTTGTCTTATTGTTTTTACAGACCCAGGGGAGTCACGTGAGTCCGGCTCCGCCTGGGCTCCGGGGGTCCTGCGGGCCCCCGGAAGTCGCCTCTGCTGCGATACAGAAAACGGCCACCAGGAGGAGTAAACAAACAGCGCATCACAAGCAGCATCCCATAAACACAAACAGGGCTCCAGTGACGGGCTCCCACCAACAGGGTGGCTCAGAGAGCGCGGAACCGAGCTGTGCACCCACGGGTGGCCGAGGCCCAGAGGACCGCGCTCTTCAGGTTAGGAACGGCCCATTCTCACCCACAGCCTCTCTCTTTTTTAAACCTTCATGTCTATAATTCCCACCTGCATGGGCCACGCATGCCCTGCAGCCCTGAAGATCCTGGGATCTTCATGTCTTTAAACCAACGCGCTGCGGCGTGCACGTGCTGCCGCAGGGAGAGAAGATGGAAACTGGCTGGAGGTTTTTGGGGAAAGTTGAAACTTTGTTTAATCTGTTTTAATCTCGCTTTTAGTGAACTTCTCTGTCAGTCTGGAGGGAGACCCACTCTTGAAGTTGAAATCCCCATGATACACACACACACACACACATACCCACATGCAACAACACACTCAACAGCATGTGCACATCATGAGTACAAAGCAGAGAGTGAGGATCACACACACTAACATGAGGTGAGTCAGGGTGCAACACACACACAGGTTGTTCTTGGCGACGCTCACTGGCATAAAAACTGGGTCTGAGGCAGTGATGATGCGCATGTGTGTGTGTGTGTGTGCGTGTGTGCATTTGTGCGTGTGTGTGTGTGGGGGGGGGGGGGACTGTTGGTCCCAGCAACACCAAGCACACTGAGGTCCAGGCAGACCCAGTGAGTCACTAAATAGTCCGCGGTGGGACCGGTGGACGTCCTCCCGACACAATATTGACCAAAACGCACCCAGCCGCTACGTGAGTCCATCTGACGGCTGGAAGGAGTTTGTTGTTTGTTTTTAATTCAAGCTAATCTTTGGAAAAACACTGCTAATAAATTGATGATTTTTTTCGCTAGTGGCTCTTAAAGAGTTACAGAATACAGAAATGAACAGAATGAATCAAAGTTTGACTGATAATTAGGGCTTTACTGTTGATTTTACTCTCCGAATACAAAAAAGGTGGACATTTACCTCAAAGAATCTCTTAAATGACTAACTTTTGACTGAGTGGATAAAACTGCAATAGGAGAGAGAGCGAGAGAGTGAGGGAGAGAGAGAGAAGGCAGCAGCAGCAGAACAAAAGCATGATTGTAAGTGATTAGAACCACACTTCTCTCTCTCTCTCTCTCTCTCTCTCTCTCTCTCTCTCTCTCTCTCTCTCTCTCTCTCTCTCCCAGTCTGCCTACTTCCTGCTGATCCAAAGCTGGCTGGGATCTCTGGATCTCCTGCTGGTCGCCCAGGCGCTTCGATCTCAGGCCCCAGCCAACCGTCAGGCCTCCAAAGCCTCAAACAAACACGGTGAGACGGAGAGCGAGCAGATGAAACCCGTCTGGCTTTAGGAAAACTCACTCAGCAGCGGAATTTGCCGAAAATCCTTTTCTTCTTGTGAAATAAATAAATACACGGCTGCAGCAGATTTTAGGGGTTCGAAACGCCACATCAGGAGGGATCTTCTAGGAAACAGGAATGGAAGGAAATCTCTGAAATCCTAGCATTTCAGGACACGAGTGCTTAAAAACAACTGACGACAAGGAAACGAGAGCTGACCGAGTGCCTCTGAATGCTTTCAGTAATTAAAAATATGAAGAGAAATGAGAGTTTCTGTGCTTCCGTTGAGCTCCGAATGTGTGGTGATCAGCAAAGTTGAGCATGAGTCACACAGCGAATCTAAAGAAAGAGCGATTTTCAGGAAACTGACACCGAGACAGTTTCTTGACACTCATTGTTGGGCGCAGGAATAGGTGGGCTGAATCGCATTATCCCCGTGCGCAAACGGAACAGTGCAGCCAGAGTGTCATGCAAACACGCGTCAAAGCCTTTGGAAGCTCGCACTCGCTTTGTTTCTGCTCAGTGTGTGAGGATATCTGACGTCTGATGCTTTGATGAGGCTTGACGGGTTTCTAATCCCACCCTGTGAAAAATCCCCTGGAAGAGAGGAAATGTTGAAGCTGGGTTCTGGCTCTCTTAGCTGGGGCTAAGACTAAAGGACAGGCTATGCTAGCTCCCTGCAGCCTTATCACACAACACAGTCTCAGCAGGTCTAAGGCTGTGCAAATATTGGTGTATTATAATGGTGTATTTATGTTTTTGATGCTTGAATTCTGTTATCGTTGTGGTAGCTGAGTGCATTCGCCCCAGTTGTTTCAGCAATTATTGGATTCCAAGGGTTGCTTTCTGCAAATCCAGAATTCTGAACCTTCGTGAGAGCAACTTTCTGGTCGTCGCCCCTGAATGTTTATTTTGCTGGAGTGCAGTGTACAGTTTTTGCCAACGCAGAGCTGATTTGGACTGTGAAAAACAGTTAAAAAGGATCTGTTTCAGATCCTGCGTCCAGGCCGTCTAAGAACGATGGATTTGTAGATCAGACCAAAGAATAATTTGCCATCACTCAGGAGACATTATCGACATCATTTCAACAAATCAACTGTGAGTCATATTTAATTAATAGATGCAAAGGTTGCACTAGCAGCACAGACGATGCTAAAACAATCACTCAAAGTGGTCAAAATGAAGGTTAGCTAGCCGCTAACCGCTAACTGCAAGTCCAGAAAGGGTTAGTTCATCAGCGCCAGCCTTGATATAAAGTAAAAACATTAGATTTGCTTCAGAAATGTCATAAATAAGAGTACAAACCCAGTTATTGTAGCGATTGCAGACGTGTGTAAACTTGTTTTGGCTCCTCCACACTGGCTTCGTTTGTCAGCCTGGGTTTGCTGCAACGCTGTTATTAGCTCCTACCGATCCAGCCAGCAGTACATTTTGTGAAATCTCAAGGATAATCTCACTAAATAATTTGTCCAAAGTGTACAAATGTCGTGTAGCACACATTAGTGGGTGATAAAAGTGGGTCATGTCTGCTGAACTGTAGGTTAGCAGCTGTCTAAAGTAAAACGCCGTATGTCTGGAACCCTTCCGCAAGCCAAAACAAACCAAAGAAACGCACCAGAAATCCTCCTGGAATTAGATTTCTTTAATTCTACCGTTACCCACACGAGCTCTAACCGTGGTGCCCAGATAGACGGCAAGCCGCTCGTAAATCCTTCGAATGCTGAAGTGTCACAACTTGTTAGCGAGATTGTTCCAAAATGGAACAGGAGGTCATCAAGTTATTAGCAAAAATCAGGCCTGTCGAGAGATTTGCTGCCATGTGCTAACTTGTGCCCGCAGCGCAACCGCGACCTGTCAGTCACAGAAAGGTCTCCTCGGCCTCAGTCACCGGGTGTCAACGCGCCACCAGCCTGCAAGTGTGCCAGTCACACCAGACGCAAAAACCTGATCTTTTTACCACGTTTTCTTCCTAGTTCCAGCTGCCCTGATTGCGCGGAATGCCCTCCTTACCCGTCTTCTTTATCACCGCTGTCACTTCAGCCCTTTGGTGCAGTCAATCCTCCTACATTTTTTATTTTTATCCTTTTGTTCATCTATTATTTTAAAGAACACTTCGCAACGTCCTTAATCGCCCCCTAGTGGATTGTTGCAGTAAAGCAACAAGAGACGCCTCTATTTTAGATTTTATAGTTTGTAAAAAAAAAAAAAAAAAAGAGACACGTTTATAAGCAACTGCCCGAATTAGGCAACCAATTTGTTGCGTTTCTCTTTCTGCGCGCGCCCGTGCGTGCGTGCAGGATTATTTCGAGCGGGATGGATCGTGAGTCACCGCAGCTAAAATGACCTAGTTTAGTTTTGTGCTGGGACACCTCAAAACGGCCTCATGCGGTCCAGGGGGGGATAAAGGAAATTCCCACAGTGAGTCACGCACGACACCAGTGGGATCAAATCTGAGCGTGCACGTGAAACTCCAAAGGCTCCCTTGACTCTCATCTCTGCTGGGAGTCCTCGAAAGGTTGATGAACAAAAGCGGGGGGTGTGTGTGATCTAAACATATTTAAACCTCTTTTTATCCAACAGTGAGCCTTAAACGGGCCTGGCCCGCTTGGTTCTGCCTGAATATTGTTACCTGCGTTTGAGTTCTTGCGCGTAAAAGTCGTGCGTGTGTTTTCCTGGGCTCGTAAATCCTGATGAAAGCTACCCTGTGTTAGAGCTGTGTCTGGTTCGGGTTAAGGGGTAATTATATGACAGGATAGTTCAGCCCAACTACTTTCTTGCCTCAAGGAAGCACAATCAGCGCTGACTGCAGTTTCCCGTCCAATAGGCTGGTTGCAGCAGCGCAGTAACGCGCCAGCAGCGGAGGCGCAGCAGCGGGACTGACCCGCCTGGTTTTAACCCGGGTTAAGCCTGGAAACGACCCCCGGGTCGGGCTTGGTGTGCAGAACGAAGAAGAACACACAAAGAGAATTCAGCAAGCTGCCCGCACAGATAAACCTCCCAACATCTGGTGCGCTGGAGGACGGGGCGCGCCGGAGACGCAAACTTTGGAGTCGGAAAGAAAACTATCTGTGCCGGAGGGGGGAAAAAATGCGTTAAAGTGGGAATCTAGGACGCCTACAAGAGCTGAAAAGTGATTTGGTGACAAGAGAGGAGGAAAATAGGACAGGAGGGGGCAAGAAGTCCACCTGGAGCACCCAGAGAATGAATTAGCCCGGGGTTTGGCTGCGCTGCGTCCCGACCAGAGACGAGGTAAGGGCTTGCTTGGTCGCGCAGATGTGGTGTTGGGTGGAAGTTAACGTGCAGCAGCTTTTAAAAGGTCGAGAGAGAAACTGATCCGGAGTCTGCAGCCAAATTCTGCGAGCGTGCGGAGACTCGTTTCAGCAGTACAGGTAAACACAAAACGCCCGTTATTCAATAAAACCTCCACTTCTGCGGTGCGTGATTTCAGGTAGGCACCTTTAGATTGTAGATTGAAAGTTGGGTTTGTCAGCGAGGAGCCGGAGCAGCGCCGCAAACTTCTTTTCCCGGAAAAAAAAGCGAACTTTGTCTCAGAAAGTTCGAAACGGAAGCAGCCGCGGCTCTTTGGAGGTGCGTGAGGCGGACACGCGCCCCGCAAACGCATCTTCACTTGGAGATTTCACCAAAACAGAAAAGTTGCTTGGCAAAAGTTTTCGGGGCCACCGAAGAAAAAAGACGAGAGCGCGCAAACAGCTGCCCAGCTGTTGCGGCGTGGGCGCGCGTAAAACACATTCAGCCACGTGAGAGGGACAACTAACTCGGCTTGGAACGGGATTTAGAACGTGTCCTTTGCAGGTGGGAACGTCGGAACAGCCCGGAGCTGTCAGGGGGGAATTTGTGGCCAAAAGCGCGTCGGGCTGTTGTTTTTCTTGACGTCAGAAGGTTTAAACTTTAACAACCTCTGGAGGTTCGTGGCTTCAGAATCACCATAATCGTTCCTGAACGCGAGACAAAACAACCTCTGCTCCTCTGTAGATGTCTGTCCTCATCAGAGTCAAACACTCGCAGATCAAACCATCCTGAGTTACTGCGCATTTGTAAAAAAAACAAAAAACAAAACAAGAAAAACAAAAACCTTGTGCAAGCGTGAGTCATCTGGTTCGACCCTAATTAAGCACCTTTTCCTACAAGAGAAAGAGCACTTCTGACCGTTCTGCTGGTATTTGTTTAGGAGGCAGGCTGGCCTTCTCAGAAACACCCGGACCACCTTCAGGCCAGACAGCAGGCCCAGTATAACCAGTGTGTGAACTGGTGGCCGTCGGGGTCAGAGGGGGTTGCTCTGGACCTCAGCGGTGGCCATGAGGGGGGGGTTGGCAAACACCGCCGAGCCACGTTCATCAGAATGATGAATTAGCAGCCAAACTTCTGCACGTCGGCTCAGGTCGGAGGTTTCTGAGAGAAATCGGGTGACCCGAGCGCTAACGGTTGTCTGTTTCCACCAGGCTCGCTCCCAGGCCCCGCCGCCTCCGTTCCTCAGCAGCATGGACGAGGAGAGGGGTCCGCCTGCCATCTCCCCAGAGCCGCCCGACGTCGGGGACCCCGGTCCGACCGCAGAGTCAGCAAACGGCTGCCCCCGGACAGACCCCCTTCCCAGCACAGGTAGGAGGAGACCAACAAACAGCTGATGGGACCGAACATTCGTTTCCAGGTCAAACGCTTTTGCATCAGGCAGCGGCGTTCCCTGGTCCCCGGCTCCGCTGATGCAAACCTGATAGCCTGCTGGGCGGCTGCTTTTGTGACGGAATACAGTGAATTTATAGGTATTACCAAAAAGAAATGGTGTTTCTAATTTATTTTCTTGTGAAGACAAGCTACTGGAAGGGCAGAGTCAGACGTTTACTTGTGTCTGAGTTGGGTGGTGCAGAGGGAATTAGGTCAGGGGCCTTCTGAGTGATGGAGAAAACAGTCAGGGGGCGTCCGTCCGTCAGGGGCCCAAAGGCCGCAGTGAGACTGGGAAACCGGCAGTGATCCGTGACCTGCGTCCCTTTGTGAGATTGGTCACGGTAAAGATTGACTGACACGTGGGGCGGGATCAGGAGGTCGCCGACCTCTTGGGGGCAGAGCCTGGAACCCTCCCAGCTGCTGTGTAACGATGGCAGGGAGACCAGGACTGGAGACCAGACAGGTGCAGCTGGGTCAGCTGGGCTAATCAGTTGTAGGAGGTGAAAAGATTTAAGGAGGGTGTTGCCACGGCAACCTGGCACCCAACGGCTTCTTCTGGTTCCAGGTTGTAAATGCAAATTCCTGTTTTTAACCTATTACTTGATCAAACCTGCATATTCGTGAAACTGGTGGTGTCAACAAAAGTAACTCCTCCGTGGCTTGTGCTTGCACCTCTGGAAGAGAACACAAAACTCTGCCCTCTAGCAGCACTTGTCTGGTCTAGTGTGTGTGTATGTGTGTGTGGACTGTAGGTGAAGGAACCCATCACCTGACCACAGCAACAAGCCCTGAATGCAGTTTTGCCTCAGCTGAGTTCAGGTTAAAACCTGTGACTTCAGCTTCCCGGTTAGTTTAGGCTGCACAAAGACTGTTAACTGGACATAAGTCAGTGTAAAGACCCTGCTGCACAGTTGTGTGTGTGTTTGTGCGCTGACTGATGCCTGACTGTTGTGAGAGTTGCACTCGCTCAGGCTTGAAGACTATGTGGCTGTTTATATAGGCGCATTTTACAGCCACATGCGTGTTTCACATTCTTTATCTCTTCTTACTCTCTCTGGACTTTAATACTGAGCCACAAACACAACCTAACAAAGAAGGTAACATCAACAGATGACATAAAACATTTTTGACTGACGTTTGTATCTTTGTTCTTGCTTGAGCTTTTTACCAAAACTTCATGTAAATAATTGTCATTTATCGTTTTTTAAGAGTAGAGATGCCTTCAGTTCCAAAGGGGATTGACAGTTATTGCTCCTATTTTTCCCTGTGTGAGCCTGCGGTGTGTTGATTAAAGCTCACAGAAAAAAACATTCAGCATCTGTTGAAAACTTAATCACGATGCCGACAGTCCATCCCGGAGGAGAATTCAGACTTTGCATCAGAAACTTGCAACTCTCTTAGCTGGAATCTGTCTTTTTTGTGCTGATTTTAGTGTTTTGATACGTTGATTTAAGTAGAATCCCACACCGTTATAAAGGAAAGCACCCGTACACAAGGTTAATGGTCTACATCGCAATTTTAACAAACGGAGCACAGCAAAGTGGATTTTCCTAATGCTTTGTGCACATGCTAGCAATACTCCACACCTTCTACCATTTCCAGAAATAAAGACCATTTAAAATTTAAAAACGGTTCAATATTTGCACACATATATATTAGCTGATTTAACATTTAGCTGCACCTTTCTCCCTCCGAGCAGTTTGAACACGCAGGAAGAGCGAACAGACTGACGCAGCAGTCAGACTCAGCAGATAATCTCCTGTAGCTAGCCTTGGCACGCCGGCAGCTGTTCCAACCGGTTCCCTCATTCAGACACATGATTTAACACTTAAATCGAATTAAGAGTGAACGTCTCATTTCCTGGCCTGTCCGTGCTGCACCTTCCCGATGCTTTAGATCATGATTTCTTACCGGCGTTCTTAGCTGCAGAGAAACCCTGCATTAAACTCTGTGGGGACCCGGGAGCAGTGCATCGTTTGCATCGAGCGCTCCAGCTGCGTTGGACCGAGTCCTCCAATCTGGATCTTACAGGACAGAAAGGATCCGCAGTCCAACTGTCAAAATGTGTCCACACAAGCGGGCGCCATTAAAGCGCTTGGTCCTCCTGCTGTCAGCAGAGATCCTGTGAGCAGCTTTACGTTTCTGACATCATCAGTGAATTATTTCTCTGCCGCATCACGTTTTGCTCTGTGGGGAAGAGGTGTGTTTCTAATTTAGATGTCAGACTGTTGAAATAAACTTAGAGGATTCTAGAGCTTCTTTCGCTGCATACTTGAACTTAGCCTGAGTCTCCCCCTCATTCACCTCCTGACAAATATTTGAGAAATGACTGCTCTCTTCCTTCTCTCTTTCTTTTTCTCTTTCTCTCTCTGTCTTCCTCCCTCTGTCCCTCATCCTGTCATCAGATTGTCCAAATCCTCGTTAATCTAAGTCACAAACGGCTGACAGATAGTTTCAGCCTGAAAGTCACCAATTACCCATCTTGTGAAGACATTTGCGACCTGTTGAAGACCAGTCGCCACTGACAGATTCAGTCTGTCTGGGTGTGAAATTAACCCCGCGCTTCCCAGCCGTCTTCCAGAGATCCAGTAGGTTTTGTCTCCTCTTGAGGAATTCTGCGTGTTGGCTACATTAACAAAGACCTCGGTAGGCAGAGCGGCTGCCCAGCAGTTTCCCAGAAACTCCACCATTAAATCCCCGAAAGACTGGCCGATAGCAGACGCTTTTGCCTTTAATGAGCCTCCACTGGTTCGTTCTCTCAGCATCTGTAATCTCTGATTTTGGACTGCCTCCAGTTGTCCCCGTGCCCATCGCTTTTGCAACGAACCAACTGCCTCATCCTTTCTTTTTTTGTTTGCCAAAGGGTGTAAGTGTTAAGCAAGTTTTTTGTGTATTTTTTTCCCCCCATTTTTTTTTTTGCATCGTCCTCAGTCATCGGACACCCCAGCGTGGACTCGGTTCCAGTCATTCCTGCTGCAACACCCAGCTGCTACCGCCACAGCTCCATGAACGCGGTCCAACAACAGCACTCGGTTACTCATCTGGTCAAGAGGAACTTTCCAGTATTGTTTCAAGCATGTGCGCTCTTATCTCTGCTGTAATGTTTCTGACCTTCCGTCGGGTCTGTGGGAATCAGCAGCAAGAATCCCCTGGTGATAGGATATCATAATGATACTTACAATTTACGCACCTCGATGGAAAATAAGCTAAACTTGGTCTACTTTCATTGTGTGAACGGAGCTCAGTTGTGCGATGTTGGTTGTTTGTGTTGAAAATCAGCCAGGAAGACAAAAAAACCTGTGTGCGCTGTGTTTATGATCATTGTTACCCTACAAGATCCAAGCACAGTTAACTTGTTTACTAGGACCTCTGCATCATCCCTTCCGGGCCACTGACCAGTAAACAACAAACACAAATCAAACACACATGCACACCTATGTGAACTAGAGCAACACTCACACACACACAGCAGCAATGGACCCATGTAAACACGGAGCCACGCACGCCTGCTCGGTGGCTCAGATATCTTCGGTCTGACTTGAATTAAAGGCTCCTCGTTCTCAGATCTGAGGTCAGGCGGTTTGGTGGTTTGATGCCGATGCCAGCTCACAATTAGTTGAAGGCCTGCTCGGATGGCACCGTTGGGTTAGTCGGGGAACCATTAAGCCCCAACTATTGTGGTTTTGAAAGCTCTGATTTAGCCACAGTACACACTGTTGCAACCCATGATGCACCTCTGCATGCAAGTCTGAGGTAAAGAACAGGCTAATTCCTGACAATTGAATAGAGTGATATTTATCTAAAGTCTGATAAACAAACACGCCCAGAGGAATGATTATCACTCCAGGATTTTCATCCTGGACGGGTGACGGGTGGAAGACGTTCAGCGTCTCAGTGCGTCTTAGTGGTGAAAGCAGGAACTGCAGCCAAGGAAGATTTATGACTGTTTGTGCACAGGTATGTGGTTTGTGTAGCACAGTTTAATAGAACGGAAGAGCAGGAAGCGCTTCCCATTCCTCCAGGTCCTGTTTACGTCTTTAACTTCGCATGCACAGAAAAACCACTGCGACCCACACACACACTCACTCACACACACACACGCGACGCCGAAGGCCAGCACTGCAGACACTGTTCCTGTTCATCAAGGTTACAGCACTTTACATAACAGTGATTTAGGACCTTGAGCTTTGATATTTTTGGTGTATGGAGAAAATAAAAACGATCTCCTTCCTGCAGCGCTGAGGCGCCTACTAGATATTCCATTATTTCCTTAAGATTTGGTTCCTGATGTCTGTCTCTATTTTTACCTGGACCCACATTCGTCACCCGCTCAGACACCTTTGACACAAACATCAGCTTTTTAACTGTAAGACTTACGGGGGACGATATGTCGAGACCTCTTTGCGTCCTGTCAAATATGTGCAGGAATTTATTTGTAAGACTGGGAAGGGAATGTGATCTGGAGGCGAGGAGACAGAGGACGGGATAGAGAGGACAGATAGAGAAGTCAGTGAGTGCGGATTGAGTAAATAAACATAGCCGGGAAGTGTTGAGTCCAAGCACAGGACGTGGTTTGGTTTGTCTGTGTGTGTGTGTGTGTGTGTGTATTTGTCAAGCCCAGCTGGCTCCCATTTGCCCAGGAATGAGTCTGCACCTCTCAGAGGCCCAAGCTTGCCCCGCTTTGAAGGCCTCTGTGCAACACGTACGTATGCATGAACGTGTGTATGAAAGCAGCTTCGTTAGAGCGCCACATGATACCGGTGAACACATAAAACACCCAGACGTGTATTTACCGCCCCGACCACGTATGAGGTGGACACATGCTCGCATGTTCATTTTAGCACACACATGCAGACCTACTTTCAAACAAAAACAGCCGTCCCAGCATGACCATAGATCCACACAGATTTTTTGGTTTCACGAGCATGCACATAGACCCCTAAACAGTCCCAAGGGGGCTGGTTTAACTGCTTCCAGATGCAGGTCCAGGACAAATCACACACCGTCTCATGCAGGCAAAGCCTTCTGCTGTGTGCAAGTCAGCAGAACTGCTCACTTGAATGAAGTGCTGGAGGATGGGATATGACCTGGGAGGAGACAGGTTTACCACACGTGGGAAAACAGCTTGATGATGATAATGATATCTGATAACATCCACATGGAGGACATCTGTCCAATCAGGAAAGAGGAGCCCGTCGTTTCCGCTCGAACCCGGAATGTTCGCTGTCACAATAAATATATTTCTGTTGATTCAGTGTGCTCTTGTGCTCTTCAGATACGGCCCACACCTACACTGAGCCCCTCATACTGAGGATAAACGGCACCCCAGAAAGGTTACGGAATGGCCACGGAGAAAAGTGGAACAGCATCCTCTCGCACACGGAGCTGACGACACCCAGCAAGAGTATCACATGTGAGTAAATAGAACATTCACACGCACTCGCACACAGAGCAATGCTCAGAGGGCCTGGCGGGAGTTTTATTTCCATTGACCAATCGTTTGTCCGATGAGTCAGTTTGTCCTGACCTTCAACACACCCTGGAGAAATGGGTCAGGTAATCCTATACGCACAAGTATCTACATTGTCAGCTAAATAAGCTAAATTCATTATTTCTGAACACGAGCCGGTGTGCACCCAGACCTCCGCACGTGAAATGACTTTCATCTGTTCATCTGCTGCTCATTTCAATCGCTCAGACTGGGCTTGACGAGCTCTCGCCGCTGCAGAAACAAGACGAATCCGTTTAGCCTTGGTGGTATTTGCTTCAGCTTGAAAGGAACTTTAGATGTTTTGCATTCATTAAGAACATTTGAACGATCTCAGCCAGGCCTGGAGGCTCACGAGCTCGTCACTATTTAATCGCGAGTAGTTTGCATTCCACCTCTACAACAGTTCTAGTTTAAAAACCCTTCTCGTTGCTGCATTTTTGGCTTTAGCCTTTCCACAAATGTACGTGGAAGGGTGGGAATTTTGCTGCCTTTAACAGTTTCTACCTGTAAAATTAAAAACAGTGAGCTTTACTAATGTACTGTTGTGTAGTGTTGATTAGATGAGTTTAGGAGAGCAATAAACCTAAATAAGGGGGGGAAAAAACCTTTCTAAAACCTGAGAGAAATAAATTTAGTCACCTTGTTGCCGAGATCCTCAATGTGATCCGATCAGTGTAGTGAAAAATAGATAAATCAAGCTGAGTTCTTTTCAGTGGAGAGTCTTGAATAAGGTGAAGGTTAACCTCCCTTTTCTGACAGAGTAATTCAGGCCTTCATCACGCCTCCTTTAGACTATTGTTGCCCTTGTCAGGCTTTCACTTTTCCACCCGCGGTTTGTACAAAGAGCAGCAGCAGGAGCTCATCTTTTGACAGGGAGGAAATCATGTGATCACATCACGCTTGCACTGGCCTCTTCACTCCGACTTGCTGTCCATCCACTTTCTAATTTTTGTTTTCAACTATATCAATGGCAAAAGGCCCCGGAATCATCCTACACACTATGGTTAATCTATTAGTTGCGCTGCTGAAATTCTCTGTTTTGAGTGTCTTTATTAGCTTGTTACCTGGGATCATCAACTTCTTTATGGTTTTGAAGCTTATGGAGCCCAGCTGAGGCTGTTTTTGAAGGAGCAAAAATCTGCAGTAGCAAAATCTGTTTTGACTTGACTAATTTAGGTTTCCTGTCTACTCTAATATAATTTTCTAGATTTACAAGTTGAAGGTAATTTGCAGGATGAAGCAATAAAGGACAATATACGCGGGTATTCAGGAATGTCACACCTTCAACGTCTCTTTTTCTGGTCCAGACGGCATCAACAACCAGCCATTTTCCCCCTCGTATCAGTCTGACTCGTGAAACAGATACTATTCTAATATGCAGTTGTCACTACATTTAGTAGCCAAAATCTAGGCAATCTTATCATCCCACTGCTCATCCTAAGCCTTTAAAGTCTAATTTCAAGGTGTGCCTTTTCTTTTCCTTTAACCTTGAAATCTTGCAAAAATAACACCAACAAAGTATGCTGTTGTAATGCAGGGACAGGCAGTTGCAGGGCTGTCGCACTGTAAGTACCCTCGAGGTCTCAGTCTGTGCTTCCTTCCACCCAGGGAAAATTAGGGGTGTCATATCTGAACAATGGCTGACTGAAAGGAGAAAAGTGAGGGGCCGGTAGATGACTGAGAAAGCTGACATCTGAGTACGTGTTAGAAAGCTCCACATGCTTTTCCTGGAATCCAGGGCCAGGCAGCACACCAGCCTACCCCCTCATAATAGCTAGTTTGTGGTGACTGAATAACCAGCAGTCAGTTGTGTGCAGGAAATGAATCGGTACGTAAATTCATTGTATTTTGAGTTTGGCAGGTGTGTAAAAGTCTTTGCTTTCAGCCGCTACCTGTCTGGTCTGCACCGCGTGGTCTATTCAGGCTGAAACGGTTCAATTTGCTCAGTCCTAATAAAAGCCATGAAACCCACCAGCTCCATACGCTGCTCAGGCTGGTTATGCAACTACTGTAAGCTGGACAAAATGTACCGCCACGCTTGCTGCTCTCTGCTGGGCCTGCGTTTGCTGTAATCTGCCTTTTCCCATCATTTACTGCTTTCTGAATCTACAAAGAGATTCACAAGGGTTCAGTTGAGCCTCACAGTAGCTCAGCTTGACTGTAGTTTGTTGCAGCTGAAGACAGACGCCTGCTCAGACACGTAATCATACGTTTGTCGCCAGCTTTGTCTGAGAAAAAGCCGATCCTGGTTTTAGTCTGATTAAATACGGCCTAAGTCATCTGCCACCCATCACTCGTCACGTTTGGTTGAATTCGTGACAAGAATTAAGACATTACAAAAGCACATGATGAGATCATGGCTCACAGTTTGCGTGCTGGGCGTCAGTGTGTGTGCTTGTGTTTTTGTTTGTGTGTGTGTGTCAGAGAGAAGGTGAGAAAAGAGAAGCAATTTCAGACAATACCCCCATTTCACAGCGGTGACATCCGAGCCGCAGAATGTGTCTGGGCCAATGACAGCCTGTCTATCCGTGTTGCAAGCGAGCTGTGAGCGCACGAGAGCGCGTCTTCAGCGAGGCGCGCCGCCTGTTACTGATGTAACCAACACGCCGCTGCTTCTGACGTCACGGCCGCAGCAGGATGCACGTTTGCAGATGTTTCGCTGCTGGGACAGACGTGGATGTCGAAACGCGTAATTGACCAATGACGGCATTCAAGCAGCATTTATGACACTTACTGTTTGTTTTTATTGGTCTGAACAAACGTATTTCCTTTACCAGGCTGGAAATTTCATTGCTACCAGAGGGCAGACTTTTGTTTGACGTATTTGTTTGTGTTTTGATGCACTGTCTTCTTTAGAAGTTGTTCTTTAACATGTCATTATTCAGATTCCGGATGTAGAACGAGGAAGAAAGTTTACATCTTTGAATCTTTGGAATGAAATGGCTGCTTTGTTCCTCCATTATGTTAATGCCACATGTTTTATTGAGCCGGGTTCATGAATTTCAGAGCGGATATTTAAACTTACAAAGATTTCCAGTGGTAATTATTGTAACTTCATTAATCGTGCTTTCAATAACAGATTAATAGACATTTAAATACATATTTCCCGTCTTGGCTGCCCTTAAACAGTGTCCTCTCTGCTCTACTTACCTCGCTGTGACAATAAACTGTGCTTGGTGGACACATTTTGCAGCCTGTCTATACCGCTGAAAATATACAAGAGTTTCCTCTGTTTACCTTCTCTACACTTAATTTAAAAAGACTTCAAAACTAATACAATTAAAACCACGGCCGCAAGTAAATATAACCATGTGTGGAGATGTGAATAACTGCCTTTGTGCTCAACGAGTGCAGCGGTTTAAACCCTGTTTTGGATTGAATTTCATTCTTTTTCTTTCTCTTTTGTAACGTTTTGAACAAACAGGCTGAGCTGAAAGTCCTCAGATGAGTTTAGCTTTAACGCTTTTTTGTCCTCAAAAAAATGTTGTCATTGGAAGAAAAGAAAACAGATCTCAGTGAACTATTTTCTCCTGTTCTGTCTCATAATAGTAAACACAGACAACGTTGCAGCATTAGCTCCATTTAGAATTTTTGTAGTCTTGAGAATTTCGTCACAGTTCTCTAAAACAAGTAAAAATGAACTTTAATGATGGTTTAGTCATAAGCACTTAAAATGACAGTCAGATCAATTAGAATATAATAAATAAATGCAGTAATTGAAATATTTGATGGGAAATGAATGCGTTGATGTAAGAGCATGTTAATTGGCGTCATCTCTCTGCTAGATTTGACTGTAATTTCTGAACCTCTAAGTTGGGATTTTGTCGCTTTCTGTCTTCACTTTGCTTCAAGTTCTTCCAACGCAGCTGTAGGAAATTACAAAGAGCTTCTGAAACATCATTTAACACATATGTAATGATGTATGAAGACAGATTCAACTCTGCTCGTCTGCGTCCTGCCAAAGTGGTTTGTTGCAGCGGCAGCGTAATTTAAATGAGTACTGAATCGTCTTGGAGTCCAGAGCAGCAGCCAGAAATGCGGTAACACCAAACTCTGCCTTGAATATTATCATAGAAAACCTATAATTTTTCCACTCCTGAACTCTGGATCTGATGCTCTCGCTTTGGCTTCAAAAACACAAATTTCACTGTGTAGATGTTGTAAATTAGCACCTTAAAGCTGCACCAATGCAGACACAGTCACTCTTCATCGCTAGTGACTCATCGTCTCTGAATGGGCAGAGAGATGAGAGAGATGAACGGCAGTGCTCAGGAGTGGGAGCGAGGTGTGTGAGTGCAGGGTGGCTGAGAGGTGCCAATGGGAGGAAGAGGAGGGTCTAAGAATAGGGGGTGCGGTCGGGGTGTTGCTGCCTTTCAGCTGATGGTGACTCACTCTCACTCCCTCAATATAGCTGCACAAACCCAAAACACTCCATACTGGGACTTTCAGGAACAATAGTGGGGTTCTTTTGAGCCTGAGCAACACACACACACACACACACACACACACACACACACACACACACACACACTATGTTCGCCGGCTTGATTCACTGTTACTCTGAAACCAACTTCAATTTCTGGCTTTATGAGTCACATGTCCTCCTGGTCTGAATGCTCTCCACAAGCAGAAACCCATTTCTCTCGCTTCCCTTTTCCCTGCTCCCTGCCAGACAAAGGCACCTTCTGTTTGCGTGTGCCCGCACGTGTGCTTGCATGCATATATTTGTGCGTCTGAGTGGGCCGAACCTCAGCCGCGACTTGGAGACAGTCCTCGATCCCGCTGTCTGAGTCTGCCAGATCTTCCTATGCGCTGCGCTCACACATATACACTAAACTCCCGACACGTAGGAATTTCTGACTAACTTGCAAATACATGCACAGATAATGCAGATTTACAAACAATACCAAACCGTATGCACCATTCAGTGAAACCAATTAAGGAAAGAGGAAGGGATTTTACACAATGGAGGAGAAAAAGTGTCTCGGTCTCAGTCCCCTGCACATGCATGCATGTGCACACTGGCCCAGTGGCCTGCCAAACATCTGGAGCAGAGTCAGAAAAGCGCTGAATGAAAGAATCTTTTAATAACAGCGAACTGGTTATGTGAGCGGAACCGTCGGCCAATCAAAACAGCCCTGGATAGATTATCTGTCTCTGAGTGGTTATCAAACAGGCGCTTTTATTACTACCTGTGTGCCGTTTGGGTGCCTCCTAGGCTGGTTTCTGCCACTCTTGTAGGTTTTTATCCTGCCGTATTCTTTCTCACCACACCTCTCGCTGCCATATGCTTTCAGGTCAAGAAGATATTTAGGGGCCTCACAAGGATGGTATGAAATACAACCAAAATAATCTGGAAAGCAGGCCTCCGTTTCATTCTTCTTTTGAGGGTGTGTTGGTTTTGGCAGGGAAGGTGTGCTCGCCTCTGCCGCTCTCGCTGAGCTGGAGGTAAAATATACCAAGTGTAATATTCAGCCGAGGGTAAAACGACACACGCGCTACACGCACGGACCCACTTCCAAGAACCCTGGGTACCGAAAAGATGGGTTTTCCAGACACAAACAGCCCCCTTCATCCCCCTCACACATCCTTCATTTATCTCTTTTTCAATCTTTGTAGTTGTGTAAGAGTCTAGACATGTGGGGTCAAGGGTCAGCGGCAGCTCCAACGAGCCGTTGCCTTTGGGCCCAGCGTCGCTGTTGCACCACCGCCACGATGACGTATTGGCACAAGCCTGCACACAAATCTGAAGAAAATAGTGCCTCTCCGCCTGGGCTGCTGCCCCAGTGTCATCAGATGAATTTATGGCTCTTGTTTTCAGACATCTCAACACGAATCTACCACAGCAACCAGTAAATCCTCTTACACATGAGCTCAATCTTTACTGGAAACCATAACAGGAAAAGTCTCCAGCTGAGCTGTGAAAAACAACCCGGGTTGAGTTTTCATTTCACCGTTAGTCACCAACATTTTTTACCTCCTGAGTAAATGTGTGCATCCTTTCCTCTCTGAACAAGCATTCCTGGAATTGTCCTAACAGGAATGGACCTTTGCTTTAATTACTGATGGTTTAAATATAAAATTTTAGTAAATTCTTAGATTGGTTCTTTGTTTTTTTTTAAACTTCTTCAGCCCAACCAACAGCCAGATCAACACCGATCCATCACACCCAGCCGTGTCGGACACAACCCAGCAGCCAACTGCGCAACGGAGCCAAGAACCACGGACACACTCGGACCCCACACGCACAGTGTCCACATCACACACACACGCCTCACACACACGCCCTCCAGTCCAATGGGGTCAGGAACGGGGGCCTTCATGAGCACCCTAAGCTGGGCTCCCTCCCGAGAGGCAGCTCGTCCACCTCGTCGTCCTCCTCTACGGGACCCAGGAACACTAAGAAGCTGCAGTCCAACCCGTCCATCACCTCCCAGAGCAGCAAGAGGAGCAAGAGCAGCTCCAAGAGCAACAGCTCCCAGATTCCCACAGAGGCGCAGGATGGTGAGACACACAATATTTTCCTAGAATGATCGAGCGTAAATATGACCGTGACCGTGTCCCCCCCCCTCCAGACTGCTGCGTTCACTGTATCCTGGCCTGCCTGTTCTGTGAGTTCCTCACTCTGTGCAACATCGTGCTGGACTGCGCCACCTGCGGCTCCTGCGCCGGGGACGACTCGTGCTTCTGCTGCTGCTGCGCCTCGGAGGAGTGCGGCGACTGCGACCTGCCGTGCGACATGGACTGCGGCATCCTCGATGCCTGCTGCGAATCTGCAGACTGCCTGGAGATCTGCATGGAGTGCTGCAGTCTTTGCTTCTCCTCCTGAGGGGCCCCAGCCAGCGTGCGGAGGCGGGGTTTAGGGGCGGGCGGAGTCTATGTCTGCACGTCTGACGTTCACACGCTACCATAAGCCCAGGAACAATTCCAGCATCCTACAGCCGGTCCTTGTTGCCTGGGCTTTGTGGTCTAGACTATACTGGCTGACTTAGTTGGATCCACAATATGGCCAATGTTTCTTACAGGGTTTGGCAAGCAAAAGATGTGACCTAATGCTGAGCGCAGTCACTGGTGAACTCTTCCGAAGAGATGATGAAACCCTAGCCTCACCTCGTCTTTGCTGATGGTCAGTTGCTGCACAGCTGGATACAGGGTGCAGAGTGAATTCCAGCTGCGAGTTCCAGCTGCGGTTTGTGAGAGACCGCCAGGCTGGACCGTCACGGGACAGGCCGTCATTCCAGCGGAACCTCCGCCGACGTCTGAACGACCGGAGTTGTCCAAGTATGAAAAACGACCTCAAAGGCAAATGAGAAAATGGCTCCGTTTAACTGGATTTTAGCCTTTCTGTAGATAAGAGCAGCAGCATAATGGAAAACGCATGCTTAGATCTCAGAAGAAATATAGTCTGCTCTCCCGTCCTTGCCAAGGTTAAAGTCATCCAATTTGATGGCAAACAGTGGCCTTCGACACACATTTATCCAAAGTGAGGAAACATTCATTAATGAGCAATAATGGTGGCTTGTGGCAATATTAAAGATCGTATCTTTAGTTAAAATATGCATCTGACTTTACAGACGTGCTCAGAGAAGAATCAGGAGGGTGTCGGCCGCCAGCCTGACCGCAGGTCCCATTAACAGAGTACTGTAAATGCTCAACGGCACAGAGTGAACGGACACATTCTCCACTGACATGTGAAGGGAGAGGGCCCCAATTCAACGTTCTCCTCGTTCAAGGTTTCAGATCACGTTTACTTTTGTTTCACTATTTCGAGGGGCTTCCGCTGCTTTCACTGAATTCTTCTTTACCTGAGTGGTCAGAACTGGCAAACAACCCTCATCTCTCTTGTATTTTTAATTGAATTTTGTTTTCCTACTGTCATTCTAGCTACATGTGAACTAATGGCCTTGGCTTAGCTAAAGGCCTGGATTTTCAAGTAGTTTTCTCGCCTTTAACAAATTTCTATTAATCCTTGTTTTGTAGATTTTTGTTCAGATACTTGCATTTCTCCTCCAATGTGAAAATCACATTTTCTGTGTTATCGGGTTTTTACCTGGCGCTCCGTAAGGCAGACGTAACCGAACATCTAATTTAATTCCTTGTTTGAAAATCTCACACCTTTATTCTAGTCAGATCCATATGTTCATCGTATGAATGGTACCCTCTGACAGCAGGCCCACGCTCGCGCTCCAACCAATTACCTCTTAGGTTGTCACCTAGATCAGTTGTGCATTTATACAAAGCATTGATGCAAATCTCCACTTTTCTCCAACCAAATACTGTTTGTGCAATCCTTTTCCTCATAATATCAGTTTTGATCTCTTCCTTTAATAATTAGTTGTGAATTGGAGGCTCTTCAATCACACTGTTGAGATTCTAGCCTTTGAATGCAAATTAAGGAGATCATACGTGATTTTTCCGTGTGTTTTTTTTACCAGTCACAACAGGTTCCTTGAGTCCCTGGAAGACAGTGCACTTATGTACAGTATGGAGACGTTTATGAAGGGAGAACTGGATCGTATAAAGTTGTTTATAGAAGTGCGGGTATTGTATTTCATTGTTTGTTCCTGGGAAAATGTAACCACAAAGTACTGATTATAATTAGGCCAAAGCACCGACAGAATTTTTGACTTTTCCCTGTAAAAGTCTGTCTCGACGATACCAGCCTCCACAAAATACAATATTTTTTATTCGTCGACTCAGTTACAGGCAGAATTGTTGCTCTTTTATCTCATTGTAGTAGAACCAAACCAATTATTACGGTTACCAAAATCTGTTTTTCTCTAGGTCTCTTTAAAAGTTATCAATGATTGTTGAAAATGATAGCTATTCTGACTGGTTCTTTCTGCTCTGTGGCCTAAAATAGGTTTAAATTTGCTTAGCTTTGCTCTCACGTCATCATCTCATTCGCAAACATCTCCTCGGTCGCCTGTTCACTTATCGCCACAATACTGGAAAAAGAAAAACAATGTTTACTTTCAATGTTCTTTGATTGATCTCAGATTTTCTTCGACCACAGAAATGTCTGTTGACGTTTGTGGATTTTTTTTTTTTTTTTTTTCATACTGATGGAATTTAATTATTGCACCGTCGCTAATCTGAAAGTTATCTTACTGAAATGTTACTAGATAATTAGTCCACTATAATGTCATTTGTTTACATTAGCCCCCAGTTAATGTCAAATTGAATTGCTGTGTTGGAACTCACATTTAAAATCTGTTTAATACTGAATAAACAATGTGAACTCCAGGCTACGTGGACCGTTTCTCCTGTTTTTTCATATGGGCTCCTAGCTTATTGGGTTATAGGCTTATTAAATTACGCTTATGTAAATATCCCGTTTGGGTCGCAGTTTAGCTCGTTAAAAACATGATCTGAAACATATCTTACATTGACAATAAAAACTTGATTCATCACAGGGCTGAAGTTCCAAAGCAAAACGTGGAGTTTGAACTAAACGTTTGATCTGGCACGCTTGAAAGAAACAAAGGTTTCCTCAGACACACACTTATCTGCATAAATGCTGCGGAATTTGGAATTTGTCCGTTTGGGGACAGCCAACAGTCCTAAATATGAGTCAAATCCACACTAACAGATCGCAAAGATCAATAATCTGTGCTCAGAGACAGAGTGAAGAAGCTGGTGTTCTGGCCCTGTGTGAGTACGCCTTTCACATGTTATGACAAATCACTGACAGTCTTTCAACCCTGTTTTCATCCGCTGTAATTATTTGCACGTTGGTATGTTGCATCCTTCAGCTGAGCAGCTTTTCACATGTGCGGCCGAAGTTCAACAAACGCGGAGAGAACCGGAGAAAAGGCTAGAAACGCAGCAACAACTGGGATCGTGTAGAACAGAGGCCTTTAATGTGCTTTTTGACAGGCTTGCCAAAGTCATTCAGCAGGAATGTGGTTTCCAGCCAATACATCAATCTGCGGAGAAGCTGAGCGCCCTTTCACTGCTCTGGCTTTCTTCTGCTGCTTTAGACCTTCTTCTTTTTTTTTTTCTTTCTGCTTTTCTTTCATGGTGGACAGTAATTTTTTCCTTTTGCTTTTCTTTCATCCTGGACAGTAAATGTGTACGGGTCAAAATTTCGACATCATGTGTGTGTGTAAAGGTCAAGATGTGTGAGTCGTGTGCGTGTCTGTGTTTTCCCGAGTGTGTGTGTGTGTGTTTATGTGTGTGTGTGTGTGTGTGCGTGTGTGTGCAAGAGAGAGAGAGAGAAAGAAAGTGTATGAAGGAGGCATTTCAAATGACTCAGGTCAGACAGACGAGCGATTCAAGTTCCACGATGGGAGGAGGAATCAGGACGTCTCTGCAGCCGTTGCCGTGCCGTTCAGTCCTCCATCTCTTCCTTTATTTCTTTTTCAAGCACGTGCACGTGCAGAAACATGCAAAATCCAAAACGATGCACCTCCATGCACAAATTTTGCATACATAAACGGGTGCACCGGGGACAAGTGGCCATTGAATATTAACTAAGAAATTACAAAGGCTGCATTTTAATGGGGGTGATGGGGTCAGAAGCTGGGATGGAAATCATAAATTAATACCGCTGACATGACAAGGCGCTCACCCTGGGCTCCCACCAAACACAGCTCTCTCCATCGGAGTTAAAAAAAAAAACACCTAGAGAAGAATATACTCAATTTATTATTAATTTTGGGTCAAAAGAAGGCCACAACAGATGCAGGACTCATTCAATGCGGCTCGTATGTTTCTGATGTCACCATTGTGTGGGACAGCCACCGTGTAACCTTCACCTGGCTTATTGTCACCGCGTTCCCGAGGGACCGCCGTCACAATCCCGTCTGTTGAGAATTCTTTTGTGATCCAGTTCCAGCGTGTCTCCTTTTTGTTAGTGCTCTAACAACAAATTTCAAGATGGTTCTAAAAGAAGAGGGATTGATCAGCAGCGGATGCAGACAAAGAGACATAAGCTACAATAAGCTCCTGTTTTACCAAAATTATTTTTGACAAAATGGCATTAAAAGGAAATTAAAAAAAAAAGTCAGATATAAAGGAACCGTTTAGCTTCAGTTCAAGCAGGTTTGCCTGACATTCTACACAACTAGACTCCCATCTAGGAGATACAGCAGCCGCGTCCACGCTCAAACATTCACGTGCTCCTTTCACACTCCAGCACCGGAGCTTGTGTGCAGAGACGCAACCGCAGTTATTTTAATAGGACTGATTTAGAAATTGGGCTGTAACTTAAATAGCTATTTAAAAATACATGTATAAAAGCTGGGAGCTGCTAGCCAGGGCCCCTGCTAGGTGTAGAAGGCCCACTGTAAGCCAGCTCCTTCGGGGAGGTTTCTGCTTTCACAAAGTCACATCCTGTCCTGAATGCTAACACTGTTAGGTTAAATGTAAGAATCTTTGTGCGGCTAGCAAATATATGCAGAGATGAAGTGAAATATATTTGCAGAGAACAAGCTAGGGGTTTTTTTATGTTATGGGCACACTGTGTTCATTAGCTGCCGATTACACGCTCTCCTCTCTAATGGTGCAACGTTTTACAAGTTAAACTGCACCAAAATCATGGCATGAGGACAAGTTTGGATCGGTAACAAAAATGTGTGTGTACTGTATCATGTTACTGCTGCTGCAGGACTACTGAGGGAACCGCAGCACAGGCCTTCACCGAACACACACTCGCGCGCGCACACACAGCTGGCAGGAATGAGACGTTTGTTTCTGCTCTGGTCTCACGGAAGCAGCAGGAGTCGCGCCAGAGCGGCGAGAGTGGGCGGAGACCCAGATGACCATCTGCGTGAGGCCTGAAACGTGTGCCAGACGCTGACCAGGCGTGACGAGGGGAAGCTTTCTGCCGCAGCGACGCTTTGCCAGAATATTCCCGCTCTTTAACTGGTGCATTTTGCACCACAGAGCACATCAGCACCTACGGTAAGCCCCTCCCAGCGTGAACCTGGAGTCATGTTCTCATTACAGTGTATGTCCGGTGATGATACAAACCCGTTCCCTTAATTCATCTCTGCTGAACAGCGACCATAAATCTTCCTTATACGACAGTGACAGTTAGATTAATCTAGTGCACTATGGATCCCTCCACCACGAAAGCATCCGTCAGATAATGAATCACTGATGAATCGCCCGAAAGATCTGACTCTGAGACAGTGTAAAGTCATTTGGTTTAATGGCCGTATACCTGTGTATGCAGCAGGCAGGCCTGACTGTCAGAGGACAGATCCGGAGTAAGTTCACTCTTACTTTAGGTTTATGCCCTTCAGTAAAAGTTTGGTTGGCAGCGTCAAAATGACTGAGTTTACGCAAAAGCTGGAGACATGAGAAGAAGAAGCTCCATTGTTCAGAAGACGGTTATTGACTTTGGTTGAGAATATTTGGGATAATGATGATTATTTCCACAACCACTCTCACAGATCCAAGCATGCTTCCTCAGCTCTGACAGTTCAAGAGGAAAAGCAGAAATCAGTTACAGATCATTAAATATTTTTATTCATCCCTTCTGCTTGTGAAATCAGCACAGACAATAAAAGATGTGTGTAGAAAATGAAAAAAAAAAAGGGGAGACAACATTTATTCCATAATGAATGCCATGTTAACAAATGCTTTTGTCAGACAGGGGAGGTGTATGCAGAGCAGACACTGCCACTTAGCCGTTAGCTTTCATCTGTGTGGGTGGGACATGCCGGATACAAGTGCTGGCACTGTGACAAACGGCACCGAGGAAACGTTGGCTCTCCTGGCGGCCTGTGCAACGACTCCACCGAGGTCCCGGGAAATCCGTAAAATGCACCAAACA
The DNA here is from genome assembly GCA_000180735.1 of Tetraodon nigroviridis. Lineage (NCBI taxonomy): Eukaryota > Metazoa > Chordata > Actinopteri > Tetraodontiformes > Tetraodontidae > Tetraodon > Tetraodon nigroviridis. The sequence continues at coordinate 313,735 of CAAE01014528.1, read as the reverse complement.
TCGTTTAAACCCATAAATAGAGATAATAAAACAGTGCTAATTTTCTCAGCTAGTTTCACAGTCGTCCAGTAGCCTGATGCTATCTGTTAGCAATTGTGTGGCGATACATCTAATAAGAAAACTCTTTTGAAGGAATATCTTTAATTGTGTTGCCCTAATTGTCTCGGGCTTTGTGTCATGCACATGACACCCGATAAATAGAGACGCTTGGATGTGTTTGCGCAGACATGGCTAAAGAGACAGACATATGCAAGCAGACATATGCAAGCTATTTTTGGGTTTAGTGTGATGTTTGATTGTCAGACTAGCACAGTGCCTGCTGCACAAATAGACTGTGGTTTGTGTAAAGCTGAATGTGTGTGTGTGTGTGTGTGTATGTGTGTTTGACAGGGCTCCAGGTTTACTGACCACGATGCCTCATGGACCGTATATACAGATATAGTGAGACATCTCTATCGCCTCTGACTGGCTTCATCCAGTAAAACCCCAATTCAAGAAGAAAACTTCCATTTCACTGACATTTTCATTTCAGTGTCCAGAGACACTCTGAGGTTTTCACAGGTTAACGAGGTTAGGTGTTGGCTAAGACACCTGGTCTTTTCAAAGTAGCCCTTCTTTGAGATCATGAGGGAGAAACAACAGTAGTTCTGGAAACACCTTTGGAAGGCTGATTTAACTTCTGTTTCAAGGTTACACAAACCCGTACGAGTTCACAGCGTAATCTGTTCTGTTCAAGGCTGCAGTTAATCACCTTGGACATTATGTTATTGGGGTTTTTTTGTTTGATTGTTTATTTTTAGGCATAAAGTCCTGAGACAAATATATGTAGATATGTACATATATGTGCGTGTATAAACATATATGTATATATTTCCTACTGAATGGATTAAAATCAGAAATGAATGCAGCCACTTTAAAGGCAGAGCTATTCCAAATGCAACAGATCAAAAGCTGAAGTGATAAAAACCAACTGGACAGAACTGGGAGGAGAGGAATGGCATCCCACTGGTTTAGAGGGGAGTTTATGCAACTTCTGGTTTTCAGCCAAACCCTTGAGGCTGCACATAACCACAGCAACGTGGCTGGAAGGGACCGAGTGAAGGAGGAGACCTGGAGCCTGCCATCCCCAACACATCCGCCCTCCCATGATCTCTGACTCCCCCCCACCCCCAAAGCCACCGAGGGTGCAGTCTCACACCTTTACTTTGGTGAAAGGTTTAGATTTTACATATTTAAAAACACGTTTGGAGCCAGAAAGGAGGTCAGAAAATGAAAATGACAGAACTGAAAAGGCGAACGCTGAGCTGAGAGAGAGAGAGAGAGAGAGAGAGAGAGAGACAGAGAGAGAGAGAGAGTTTGCAGGCCACACAAAAACAGGCTCCTGTTTCTGAGTCAAGCTGACTCACGCCGCCTTAGGCAAACAGGGAATACAGACCGAAGCCTTGTCCATCCGTGCACATGCCGGCACACACTTGTGCACACAGAATGAAATGAAGTCAACATCTCCCAACCAGTCTCCGGTTTCTGCTACATCTCTGCTTGGAGTCCGTCTGCTTCACCGCTGACCTACTGCAGCTCTGCGCTGCCAGTCGAAGAAGTCAGCGCGGATGCATTTACTGGGTCATTCAGAGAGAGAGAGAAAGAGAGGGAGAGAGAGAGGGGGGGCGCACAGGAAGGGGGCGCCTCGTGTACGTAAACACCTATATCCTGTCCTGCGTCACAGATCGCCTCGGACAATTGTGTGCGTGTGTCTGTGCAAATAAATGTGAAACGGACGTGATCGGTGTGATGGCGGAGATTCAGAACAGATCTGGCTGAGCTGACCCCCAAATAAACTCACACCTCTGCACACGTGTGTTCTGGTGCGTGTGCGGGGGAGAGCAGAAGGGGGTCAGGAGACAGCGTGGGTTGGGGTAATAGCCCAGGGAGTGTTTGGGTCGTAATGTTTAGATCGCCATGACAACCCCGTTGCTCTGGTGTAGCTGCTGTCCCATGTCCTTCTCATGGAAAAGATGCAACTCAAGGAGTCAACAGCAACAGCAACCCTCACCCTACACTGTTTACATTCAGGTTCATTATTTAATGAAACCTTCTGCTGCAGGAATAGTGTGTGTGTGAGTGTTTTCTGTTGTTGAACTCAGCCTAACTGACCCAGGCTGATGCTGGTCATGTCTACACACACCAGCTGTCCGCCCTGAGCGCTTCCAGGCTGATGAACCCGCCCCAACACCTGCTGAGTTGCTACTGATCTGCTCTGATCACCGCCGGAGCTTCGGCCCCAAACGATGGAATAAACCTCTCAAATGAAAACGGCTGCAGAACATTTGAACTTGTGACACGATGAGTCCATTATCGGCCTAGCAGAGGTCCCTGAGCCGCGGGCAGGCTGCGGGCATCTCGCTGTCCTATCTTGCTCCTGTGGCAGGTGGGAATGAGGCTGTTCCCGGCTGCGGTTCTCCCCGGGCAGACGGGATGGTGTCAGGAGGAGGAGGCAGCTCTGCAGACGGTCGGTAATGATGTCCTCTCACATAGTTCGCCTCGGGGATAATAGCTGCAGCAAAGGCCGGTGGAAGATGAAGCAGAAGAACGGCTCCGCCCGAGCCCAGGGGGCAATCACCTCCGCCTTGTCTGCTCATCTCTGACTCCGCCAGGGTACGTCGCCGTAGCGAGTAGCTCATTTCACACTCCGATCTTCTCTCTGCGATGGAGATCTGCGGCCTGCCAGATTGAGCATGGGCGGACACAATTATGTCTCCAGATGTCACCAGAACCTATGAGATCGAATAACTTTTTTTCATTGATTTGAAGGTTTAGTCCATCACTGGAGCAGCAGCAACACCTCCACACACGCAAACGTCGTATCTTTCCAGGGGCTGGAAGTGTTTTCAGTTGATTAAAGCCGTGTCCAGTTTCCTACAAGTCAGGTTAAACTAAATAAAACCTCATTTGGCTGGACCAGAATGACAGAAAGATTAAATATATGAGAAATAGATCCAAAGTATGACTAAAAAACAAAAATTATAGTGATACTTTAGATATATTTCTCATATATTTAATATCCTAAAAATGCACAACGTGCCACAAAAGTGCGTGTGAATGATCAATTCCTTCTCTTATTCAGAACAAGAAACACTCTAGGGGATTAAAATAATACTTAATGATAAATGTCTGTCTGTGAAAGTGCCGACATTGAGTAATAAATCTGTTCATAAATCCCCAAAACTGCTTTTGTGGAATGTTTTCATCTGTTTAAACTCGCCGTGGTGAAGCTCCGCCCACTGCTAGTAGGCACCTGCAGCCTAGCCCTGTAGGTGCACGTTAACTGCTAATTGGTTGGGCAGCTGCGGCGTCCAGTCTCTGTGACGGGCGCGGGTCACTCGCCCGGCGGATGAGGACATCAGACAGTCCTGAGAGCCCGAGAGCTCAATTACGCCGCTCCTGTGCTGCGGATAGATCCACTGGTGGGATGAAGATTTTCAACAAGCTGGCGTGCGCGCACGCCGTCCACTGCTTTAGGTCTTCGGTTCAGCCTGAGCACACCTACGGCTCCTCCTGTGTGTGTTTTTCTGCTGTTGGGTCCTGCAGTGGGCATTGCTGACCCGACGGGGAAAGGAGCAAAGAAGAAGGGGAGTGGAAAAGCCAATTAACTGAAAGATCACTCGTGTGTCTGCTAGAGTGTCTCTGAGAGCCTCTCACGGTTAACCTTTCCAGCTCAAGAGTGAGGAAACGAGAGAGGAACAAGAGAAAGGATGGAGAGTAAAAGCCAGCCAGGGAGATCAGGCGTTTCCACTCTAATGGTCCCTCAGTGTTGGAGTGAAGCTGGTTAATTTGCCTCTTCTTCTCAGGGTGATGCAGGGTTTAGCTTCTGTCAGACTGCCGCTCCGCCAGGAACGTATGCGGGAATAATAGGGCCACATGAACGGGAGGCTTCCGGTGCTGCTGAGGCAAATGTGCGCCAGCAAGATGAACGCTGTTCCAGATCTTTCTGGTTTGGTTTTCACAGCGTAATTAGTTTTGACATTAGTTCAGCATTGACATCAAAGTAAATGGCCACCTCTGTGTGTGAGGGTGTGTGTGTGTTGTTTTCTAATATTTGCTGCACAGTGAGGGCCTCCATTTGCAAGAAAGGAGCACAAAGTTCAGGGTTAAGTGTGGGTATTTTTGCTGACCTTCACCTCTTGGCCCTCCTGTGCAGAAATGTGTGTGAAGCGTGTGAGTTGTCAGTGTGAATCCATAATTGTGTGTGTGTGTGTGTGTGTGTGATGCCTCACAGCGGGAGACGACGATGTAAATTGGTCCTAAATTAATGGTTATGTGAAAACGTGTGTGTCTCTGTGTGTGATTGTGGGACGAGGCTGCATCTGACAATGTGTGGTGGCATAAATTGGGGTGAGATTAATGCGATGCAGATCTGCTTCTGTGCTCTGACCCCCATCAGGGCAGAGATGAGCTATGTATCTCAATTAACCTCAGCAGCACACAGAAAGAGTGTACAGTACACACAGAATTAAGACACCGCTGACAGAGCACGGCGCTGATAGACAATATACAAAGATGTAATCAAGCTAGTTGTCCGTGAAAATGAGGTCTAAAACCACCGTCTGATAAGAAACACACACATTGTTTGAAGATACTGTCTGTTTTTTAACAAACTTTTGTTTTATGGGCGTGTGTGTGTGTGTGTGTGTGTGCGTGTGTGTGGGGGGGGAGATCACTATAGTGGAAGGGAGGCAGACCAGTAGCATCCTCTCCTCCTCCGCTCTCTAATTGTATGCATGGTGTGTAGATCCCTGCAGTGCTGCCAGAATGATTGCAATTAGAGGGAATCCCTTTTCCTACCCTCCTCCACTTCTCTCTGCACATACATTTACATATACCATCACACACACAATCACACACACAGGCGGCCAGTGCCCTGGAAGACTGCGGCTGGTATGGAGTACCACCATCCAGATTGAAGTGGCCTTAATCAGGGCCTCGCTGTTCCTCTCCTCCTCTGTCCCTCCTCCATTGTCAGCAGACTCTGCCTCTTTCTCTCCTTTTTCTTTCCCTTCCCTCCGTCTCCCTCCTAAACACATGCAAGATTTAATTACCGACAGAGGAGGCAGGAGAGAGCCCTGCAAGACCTTCGATGTGAGGTCCTACGATGGAAACCATCGAATATGCACAGTGCAGATTCAGTGAAAACTGTACAGCAGCTCTGGAACTATAGAAGATGCAAAAACGTGTATTTTTTTGGACTTTTGATGGACTGTTGATGCCGTGATCCTGAAAAGCAACCATTGCACATGTGCACACCAACCTTCTACCTCCACTTGTTTGAGGAGAACGCACTGCTCCTCCTAACGGCCGCAAGCGGTACTGCACGTTGAGCAGAATAGGCGTCTAACATTGTTGAAATGTTAAAATTATAGTTCTATATTTGTATTTATGATTATCTTTTATCACAGGCAATCAGTAGCACATGTTTGAATAAACACATCAGTGGGGGGGCCAATAATGTGATAACTTTATTTTGTATGGGATATGGGTTTTGTAGATGAGTGTGAGTGTGTGTGTGATGCAGTTCTGCTTAGTGTCGCGGTGTGGCTGGCCCTCAGTCTGCGCCAGATGTTAGCTA